>JAGFMF010011868.1:5541005-5600011 GCA_019455555.1 Galemys pyrenaicus | reverse complement strand
CACTGGTGAGATGGTGATGGGGAATACATGGGGATTACAATTAATGGCAAGTATATGTAAATTTTAAAATATTTTAATAAAAAAATAAATTAAAAAAATGCAAGAAACATCCCCAATACATTATCTAATAAGACACCTAGAGCAACTTGAAAAACAGAAACAAATAAATTGGTAGAAGGAAGGGAAATTTTAAAATAAGAGCAGAAATAAATGACCTGGTGATCAAAAAGACTATAAAAAAGATTAATGAAAACAATAACTAGTTCTTTGAGAGATAAAAACAAATAGCTAACGCACTAGTTAGGCTAACAAAGATGAGAGAAAACAATAGATAGAATCACAAATGAAAGAGAAGTTATGACAGAATCAGAGAAATATGAAATATTTATGAGTTTACTATGAACTATATGCCAATAAAATTATAAACTTGAAGAAATGGGTAAATTTATAAATAAACATATTCTACCAACTAACACAAGAAAAAATGAACTAAGCAATCAACCACAAACATGGAAATTGAAACAGTAATAAAAGTTTTTATAAAAGTAAAAGCCCAGCTCCAGATGATTTTGCATATGAATTTTATCAAAATTTTGATCAAATTATTTTTTAAACACAAGAAGGAATCTTCCCTAATATATTTATGACAATATTACCTTAATACTGAAATCAAAGATAATCCAAAAGAGAAAATTATAGATCAGTATCCTTGATGAACATAGATATAAATGTTTGCAATAAAAATAAATACTAGGATATAAAATTCCCATGAGCAGAGACTATCCATTGCTTTGTGTCTTTTTCTGTTTCTTTTAACAGTGTCCTATAGTTTTCTTTATGTAGGTCCTTCACCTTTGATAGTCTCACTTCTAGGTATTCAAATTTTGAGGGTATAATTGTGAATAAGGTAATATTTAAAATTTCTTTCTCTAATGTCTTGTTTGCATAAATGAAGAATTGAATTTGTACACTGATTTTCATACCTGCCATTTTGCTGAACTGATTTGTTTCAATTAGCTTTCAGTAGAGTCTTTGGGATTCTCTGTGCACGTTATCATGCCATCTGATAGCTGTACTTCTTCTTTCCTACTAAAATTCCTTTTACATCCTTCTTTTAACTAATTGGTCTAGCTGGAACTTCCAGTACTCTATTGAATAGTAGTTATAAGAATGGATATCCTTGTCTTTTACCAGATCCTAGTGGAAAAGCTTCCTGTTTTTCACCATTGTTATCTGGTGGTTTGTCATAGTGTTGAGATATGTTCCTTTTATCCAGTTTTTGAGGTTTTCACCATAAATGGATATTGTATTTTATCAAATGCTTCCTCAGCATCTATAGCTATGTTCATGTGCTTTTTATGCTTCTTTTTGTTGATGTGTTGAATCACATTGATTGATTTGCAGATGTTAAAACATCCTTGTGTCATGAGACCAAATACCACTTGGTTGCAGTGTATAATTCTCTTAATGCATTGTTGGATTTGATTTGTTGAAATTTTATTGAGGATTTTTGTATCTGTGTTCATTAGGGAGATTGGTCTGTAGTTTTCTTGTTTTGTGTTATGTTTGCTTTTGGTATTAGAGTGATGCTGGCCTCATAGAATAGAATTTTTTGAGTTTGGGCAAGGTAGGAATTAACTCATCCTTGAAGGCTTGGTAGAATTCACTTTTAAAGGCATCTGCTTCTAGGCTTGTTTCTTTTGAAGTGTTTTGATTACTATTTCAATTTCCTTTCTTGTGATTGGTCTATTCAGGTTTTCCATTTCTTCCCTATTAGTTTTGGATGATTGTATAGTTCTAAGAATGTTTTCATGTCTTTTAAGTTGCTGAGTTTATTAGCATATAAATGTCCATAATAATCTCTTATTATCCTATGACTGTCATATGTGGTGTAACTTTTTCTTTCATTTCTGATCCTGTTTATTTGGTTTTGCTCCTTTTTTTTCTTAGTGAAACTAGCTAGATGTTTGTCTATTTATTTTTTCAAAGAACCAATTTTTGGTTTCATTAATCTTTTGGACTGTCCTGTTAATTTCCATTTCATTGATTTCTGCTCTAATTTTTATTATTTCCTTTCATCTATTGGTTTTTGAGTTTGTTTACTCTTTTTCTCATTCCTCTTTATGAGAGAGATTACTTGAGTTCTCTCTTGTTTCTTTTTTTTTTTTTCCTGTAAAGACTAAAAGGAATTCTTTATTTAAATGCAGAATGGCATTTCTTCTTAAAATGAATGCATTTTGTTTATTGGCAAATATTTTACAAATGTAATAATCCACATACCATCCCCACAAAGTGAAAGGTCATTTCTGAGTTTTCTTTGTTATCTTCCAAGTCTTTAATTTTCTTTATCATGTCAATTTTGAATTTTGCATCAGATAGGAAGACTATCTCTTCCATTTGCTTGTGGTTTGTTTCTGGATATTTGTTCTCTCTCTATGGTGTTTTGTTCCCCTGACAACTTATGTGGCTATTTGATGTTTTTCTTTCTCCTCAGTTCATTTTTTGTTGCCATGCTCTGGGTTGGCTTCTCCTCTTCCCAAGCTGGCTCTTAGCAGGGCCTATTCTCCTGATGCTGAGTGTTGTAATTAGTAACTGGTGGTCAGCAGAGGTTGGAGTTTCTTCCTACTCCAAGTCCAGGATGTTGACTTCAGGCAGTAGTGGTGGTAGAATTTGAAGCTTCCTCCTCCTTCTAGTCAGACTAGCTTTAGTACTGAGATGCATCATCATTTCTTCCCTGAATTTCTAGTGGTCTAGACTACACATGCAAATTGAACTTGCCAGCCTATATAGTTGTGCAAACCACTTCCTTAAAATAAATCTCACCTTCCCTATACATGCACATCTACTTTTGATTTTGTTTCTCTGGAAACCTTTGACTAAAACATTCTTGGTTTGCAATCCTTTTAGTAAACTGGTAGATTAATTTGGCTTGTATTTTGTTGAGGATTTGTGAATCTGTGTTTTTAAGGGATATTGATAGTATTTTCTTTTCTTGAAATATCTTTGCCTGACTTTAGCATCAGGGTTAATTTGGTTTCATAAACTGTGTCAGTGCCTCATTTTTCTATTTTAAGTAGAGTTTGCATGAATTGGTATTCTTTAAATATTTGATAGAATGTACTCGTGAACTCATCTGATTCTGAGCCTTTTATTGTTGGATTTTTTCTTTGTTTACAGACTCAACATTTTGTAATAGATGTAATAGATTTTCTATCTCTCTTAGTCAACTTTACTAGTTTGTGTTTAATGGAATTTATTCTTTTTGGCATACATTTTTCATAATATTTTCTTGTAATCTCTATTTCTATAAGGTTTATAATGTCATCAAATTCATTCCTGATTTAATAATTTTTTAAAGATTAATTTATGCATAAAAGAACTGGGCTACAGGCCAGATATGGGGGGTGGGGGGTAAGAGGATTCACCAGATATAAGAGTGGGTAACAAATCAGGCAGATAGACTGAAATACACTGCTGAGTGGAGCAGCTGGCTAGATAGGAGAGGTCTGCTGTGCCATGTGGGTCAGTTTGCTGGCCAGGAATTGAACTTGTGCTGCAGTGACTGCCAATACCTTCATAGTGCTGAGACTTAACGCCTTGCACCACCAGGGAGGTCCCCAAAAGTTTATTTTTATATAATTTGCTTAGTTTTGCTTTGTTTCTGTTGCCATTGAAGGTTTGTCTCCAAATACATCTTTATGGTTGACATCCAGAAATGAATCACCTGTTTTCTTTCTAATATTTATAATTTTAGGTCATATATCCAAGACTTTAATACATTTTGAATTCATTTTTGTGTATGGAAGTATTTAATTTTTAGATACTTAATTTGCTTCTTAAACATGGCCATCCAAGTTTCCCAACACCATTTGTTCAAGAGAATTCTCCATCGTTCAAAAGAATCTGTTCAAGAGAGTGCTCCATTGCATGGTCATGGTTCTTTCATCAACTGTTAACTGTCCATACTTCTGTGGGTTTATTTCTGGGATCTTTATACTATTCCATTGGTTTGATCTTCTGTTTTTGTTCAAATACCTTACAGTTTTGACACTATTACTGTGCAATATAATTTGAAGTCAGGCAGCATGCTACCTCCATTTTTCTTCTTTTCTCATAGAATATCTTTGGCTGTTTGGGTCATACAAATTTTATTATCATTTGTTCTTTCTACCTGAAAAGTGTCTTTTGGATTTTGATGGATATTGCTTTGAATATGCAAATTATTCTCCATGAGATTGGATTATCTCTCCATTTTTCTGTGTCCTTTATTTTCTTAAAAAAATGTAGTTTTTTTTTTATTGTACATCTCTTTGGCCCCCTTGATTATGCTTATTCTCAGGATTTCATCTATTTTGTGCTATTTGATAATAAAATATTGTCATAATTTATTTTTTCTTATTCACTCTTTGCATTTAGAAACAGGACAGATTTTTGTGTACTCATTTTGTTTCCTGCCACTTTACTGTACTTGTTTATTGTTTGTTATATCAGTATATACTTACATATATGTGTGTGCATTATATGCATTGTATGCACAAGAGTGAATTAAGAAAAATATAACATATATATGTAATATATGCCATTTTCCTTAGTGAGCTGGTACCTCATTTTGATATTGAACCCCATTTCATGGAAAATTGGTGTTATGCCTAATAGTCCCAGGGTTTCATACTATAGAGGAAGTTTTACAAAAATCATGAAAGTGTGAAAACTATATAAAAGTGGCAGCTATGAGTGTACATATTAATGCTATTAAATTATGTGTTACATCATGTTTCTCTCTACTCAATTCTCTCTAATGTCTTAGAAGAAACAAGGTACTGACTATATATAACAAGGTATTGACCATGTTATATATAGTTCTCCATGATCTGAACTTGGATTCATGCCCCAAAATCTTTCTACCCACTTATTCTCTTGTTCATAAGTTCCAATAACTTCGTTGAACTGGCCCATTTAGTTCTCCCTGGAACTGTCACACATGTTCCTTTTTCCTGGAACAATATTTCTTTGAGACTCTCCTGGGTTTCTGTATAACTTCATGTTATAGGGTCTACTCCAGAACTTTTCTTTCTTCCTGTGTGAATATGGTATGATGTTGTAAATGTGTTTATCATCTGTGTGTTGACTTCATCACACATAATCTCCATCAGAATGGGAAATCTCTGTTCTTACTGCTCTCTCTCCAGACTTACAGTTAAGTAAGTATACATGGTACACAATTAGTATGTAATTTCAATGACTGTTATATGAAAAACTCAGATTGCTACTGTAAGTCCACAGCTGTCTAATAAGTATATAAGATCTCAACTCTGTTAGGGAAACTAGGGAAGATTTCTAGAAAAAGGCATATGCAAAACTCCCATGTGGAGGCCAAGGAGAGGTCAGAGAATTCCAGGCACAAGGGAGTAACAAAGAGAGGTAGACCCAGGAAAAGCCAGAATTTTTTCTTATGACTATTATAAAGCCTGTTTAAATGCCTAGAACAAAGACGTGTGAATTACTGAAAAATGAAATTCTAAACCAAGACAAACTATTACAAATGTAACTCCTTTCAAAATATCTTAGTATTTTTATTTATAGTCTTTAGGAGGGAAGAGGGACTGCTTTATTTATTTATTTATTTTTTGAACAATTTTAACTTAGAGGACTAGGACTGTTGAGCCCTGTAAGCATTTACTAACCATAACAAATCAAAAGACCTAAAAGAATGGGGTAGACATGTTAGGCAATTGCTGGTACTCATTTGAGGTTAAAAAAAAATTCTTCCAGGGCCTCCCTGGTGGCACAGTGGTTTGAGCGCCGCACTGTGAAGTATGCGGGGCACAGCAGCACAAGTTCGATCCTCGGACAGGGAGGGGACCCACATGGCATAGCAGACTTCTCCTGCCTCACCCGCTGCTCTCCTCAGCAGTGTATTTCAGTAGATCTGCCTGTTCTGTTCCTCACTCTGTATCTGACGAATCCTCTCACCTCCTGCAACTCTGACCTGTACACAACTATTGTATGCATAAATAAATAAATCTTTAAAGAAAAATTCTTTCATATATCCAGGAATTCACAGATGGAGAAGGAATTCCTGCATGGTTGACTATATTGGTGAAAAATGATGAGGTTGAAGACTGGGGCATTCTGGCATCCTTAACACCATTCTGAGCATCAATAACAGGTCCTTAGAAGAGTTGTAAGTGAACCCAAATGACAGTATTTAGTGAAAAGGATTTCATGATTCAAACCTTAATGTTTGCTCTATAAACTTACAGATGTTAATAACTTATGAGAGCATACTGAAAGGCACTTGCCCTTTTTTATGAAAACATTAACCAAGATTACTGGACCATAGGACACTTTTATTATTGCAATGCCGGTTCCAGCATGTTGCAGTAACTCACAATAAAAATACCTAATGATAATTCCTACACCAAATGAGACCAATTGTCAACTGCTTTGCAATTCTTATCAAATACCTGGTTGAGGAGACTGGTATTTTAGAAAGACAAAGGCAAGCAAGTTTGGGGATCCTAGGGTACCCCCTTTTCTGCCTGATAACATCACCTCTTCCATACCCAAAGATGGTATGGAACCTAACACACACACTTCTGTGTTAAGGAATAGTAGTAGATGTTGACTCTACATCTTGATGGGAAGAGTAGCACATATTAAAATTGTCAGAAAGACACTCAGACATTATATAATGTGTTAGATAAGACATTTCTTGGGGAGATAAATGCAAAGGAGGGACATTCTCAGTCTAAGGCACTCCCAATCTATAAAGAAAAAAAAAGGCAGATATCCAAGTTGATTGAAATATGATGCTATACCAATTAATATTTTGATTTGCAACAGGGATAGTGAGATAACTAAACAGAGTACAGAGTATAGAAACTGATTATATCTTATATGGAATTTTGATAAATGATGATAGTGACATGGAAAGTAATTTTTCCAAGGGACCACAAAATATATGGAGGTAGGAAACTGCATTTATATAAAGAATTTATGAAATAGATATCTACCTCCCACCATAGAAAAATTAAGTCCAGATGGATTAAGCACTTAGATGTAAAAATCAAAGGCTTCAATCTTTTAGAAAAACATAAATTAAAATCATTCTGACCTTGGGATTAAAAAGGATTTCTTAATCAGCACACACATAAGCACACACCCAACCACTAATCACAAAAGGAGTGATTGATGATGTCCACCCACTGAAATTAAAAACACCTGTTTATCACAATTATATAGTGTTGTAAAAAAAAAAACCTAAAAATGGGAGAAGATACTTATTTGTAATATATATAGTTAAAATTTGATCTGGGAAAGTCTATCATTTATTTACTAATCTACTATCTTTCTAATATATTCTAAATGTTTGATGACACAAAGGAAATGTGGACACCAGGGCTAACTAACAAGAAGCAGGTCTAATGCACCTATGCTGACTCAGCAGCTTTTCATCCCAAGGCTGAGCCCCCTTTGTAGGAAGTCAGGGGCTTTTATATACTTCCATTTTCAACAATGTTCTGAGTGGGTTTGCACTGGTATCTGTACATGGTCAGATATGACGTGGTTATATACCAAGAGGTGAGTCGTATAGTTGCATACCAAGGTATAAGGTAAATGAATGTTATCAGGTTTTCCCACCCTCCTGCCGTTGGCATCAATGATAGACACCTGTGATCCTACACTCATGCCTGATGGCAGCCACCTGAGGTAGGGTGCTCACCAGCGCTGGTGAGCACTCCTTGGCTAAGACACGGAGCATATAAGGGTGGCATCATGGGAACACCAGCAGCATAAGCAAGAGCATAAGAGCATAAGAAGAGCAGAGGCAGCGGCAGCTCAGCAGGAAGAGCAGAGCAGAGGCAGGAGAGCAGAGGCAGAAGAAGCAGAAGCAGCAAAGTAGTAGCAGCCCAGAGAGAGAATAAGTGCTGGGAATAAATGGCAGGCCTCCTAGCCCTGTGTCTTCCTGCCCTACACAGGGAGTAAGTAAAGGGACAGTAGTCATGGGACCCCTCAGGTCCATCTACCTCATGGCTCTATATGGTCTAACGTGAAGCAAGATTCATATCAGGGACTAAGTTGCTTACCTGGAACTGAGTAAAAGATTATTACTGAGGTAACAACCTCAGTACCCAGGGTGCTTATAATAAACCAGGCTGCTTATCTCATGTTACCATCCTTCAAAATCAATGAGGAAAAGAGAAACCAACAAATAGTGAAATACACACAAAAGTCCAATTACCAATTCATTGAAAAGAAAAGCACGACTAGACAATAAAATCATTAGTAGAGCTATTGATTGTGAGCAATCAATCAAACTCCTGTGAGATACAATTTTACACTGATGTGATTGACAAAAATTAATTTGCAAGTAAATACTGGTGTGGATCGAAGAATATTTTGTTGAGAGTCTAAACTGCCTGAACAACTTTGGAGAAAAAAAGCAACATTTTACTAAAGGGCTTGGATTCTAGTGTAAAACATAGTCCTCCAAAACTTTATTTGAATTCACTGAACTTTGACCACCCTCAGAAGAATAAGACACCAAAAATAATGCTGAAAAAATAATCATTACTATCAAAGGGTATGTCAAAGACAATCAGGGATAAAACATGAAAATCAGACCCTTTGTCCCTCAAAATAAAAGTTATCTTCTGTTTGCTTCTAAAAAGTGAGCAAACAAATAAATGAAATGGTATTATCTGTATTAAAATCTCATTTTACCACTAATGTCTAAGAAAAACACTTAAGTATTATAGGGTTTAAATGATACTGGGGTGGGGTTGGGGGTGGGGAGATAGTGGGGAGAAGAGCTAGTTATTTTCTTCTACATTCTTTGGAAAGTTAGCCCAGTGTTTTGTAAACAGGTGTAGTGTGGAATGTGGAAAGAAAGAAAGGCTGAGAATGAGGAGTTTCAGGGCAATACTGAAGCTGCCAAACAACTATTTTAATTAGCCTTGAGGCAATGGATTCAACTGAAGGAAACACAAACATTCAAACTTTGCTTATTGATAACCCTAAATCTTGAAACAAATGATGCCTAAGATTCAAGTAAGCATGCACTTTCTCCTGTCCCTCATTATTTCTTATCACATTTGAATGTTTTTTGTACCACAATTTTCTCTACATTTAAAATATCATTAATAATAATGTTAGATAAAATTCTTTAGCACTTTTATCTCTTTTGAGCTTCATTCATGCTTTGGACAACACCATCACTTGGCACACACCATTGCTTGGATGGCTTCCCTCTGTCTCACAAGGGCGATGGAACACTGCTTGTGAAGTTTCAAAGTTTGACCTTCCTTTCAAAGTTCACAAGCAAATGTGAACTTTCTGTGTAAGATAAGTTAGCTCAGCAGTTCATTTAACTCATAAATGATGCTGAAGTCTGAGGAGGATTCTCATAGTTTGGTCGACTATCAAACATATCAGCATACTCTCATTAACTAAACAAATGTTCAGTAAGGGTCCCCCTGAAACAAAGATTGCCCGATGCCACTTAGACCACAGTGCTGTTGCTATGGTTGGATCATCAGAAAACAAGAACATCCCGTATGTTTCATAATCAATTGTGCTTCACTGAACTTGAGTATTGACTTGTGATTCAGGGGAGGTCTGTATTATAAAACAACATTCTTTCTTCAGAAGAAAAATAACAAACATGCTCTTTCTCTCTTTAGGTATCAGTTCTGCCTCTTCTCTAGCTCTTTTTTTCTCCATTTCTGTCACTCTATCTTAGAGTCTCTCTCTTTCTCTTCTCCTGTCTTTGTCTCCTTTTTCTCCCTCTTTTTTTTTTTTTAAAGATTTATTTGTACATACAAGAGCTGGGGTATGGGCCAGAGTTGCAAGAGGTGAGATGATTCACCAGAGACAGAGTGGGGAGTAGAACAGGCAGATCTACTGAAATACACTGCTGAGGGGAGCAGCCGGTGAGGCAAGAGAGGTCTGCTGTGCCATGTGGGTCCCCTCCCTGGCCAGGGATCGAACTCACGCTCCTTTGCCATGATGCTTCACAGTGCCACACTCAACCCGCTGCGACACCTGGGACGCCCTCCTTTTTCTCCCTCCTGCCATCTTCCTTTGTCTCTTTCTGTCTTTATCACCTTCTCTCTCTCTGAGTCTGTCACCTATCTCTCTGTTCCTTCTTTTCTGTCTCTCTCACACAGCCAAAATACAAGCACCCATAAGTGCTATGAAGATAATTTGAAAACAGATTGTGCTAGACAGTGACGTGGGGCTTGCATTGATGGAGTAGAGGTCAGGAGGTATTGACCCTGTCGCTTAACAGTATCTCAATGAGTGGTGACATTAAGACCGGATATGTAATAAAATGAAATAGTAGGAAGGAAGGCTTTCCCAAGATGGTGTCAGAGGCAATTCCGTGCTTTACTCCCAAAATGATCATATAAGTTAACCATCAGGCACCACACCCAGAGTGTCCCAATGTTTGAAACAAACTGGAATACCTCTTGGAGATCAGAAATCAGCATGGACTGCATTAGAACGGACACTGAGATGCTTAATGCTTTATTGGGAAAGGGAGAAGGAGAATCAAAATGCCTGGAGGGAGTTGTCAAGGACTAGAGTATGCAGTAATGCCCCACAAACAATAGCCTTTGGGCTAGAGGATTTATGATATGGAGTCACATACCCTTAATTGAGGGAAATACATATGAAGGCTGGATTCTTTCCCATAGATCTGGTGCCTAATGAAAAGAACAATGACAGTTTGTTGGGTTGCATTTTCCCTCCACAATCCTTGGTAGGAACTGATCTTATAAAGCATCTGACAGTATGTAGACAATAGAGACAGGGGTTAGGAGCCCCAGAGAGGAGGGATATTGGCAATGCCACAAACATGAGCCAGACTCTACCTGCTTGCACATTCATACCAGTGACTGAACATGTCCAGGCCCATCTCACTCCCTGACCAACAAATCAAGTCTCTGGTCTTATGGAAGCTGGAGTTGTCTGTCTGTCTGTCTGTCTGTCTATCTGTCTGTCTGTCTGTCTCTCTCTCATCTATATTTCACATAAAACCACTGTGTCAACTGTAGGAAAAGTAGTAGTAGTTCAAATTTCCAATTCACCGCAAAAGATACTTAAAAAATAATAATAATAGGGAAATCTAAAGCAATAAAATGACAGGCAAAAAAGCAGAACAAAAAGCAGCTAGAGACCTTGAGAGAATACAGCATAACAGGAGAGAACAATTCTCCAAACTTAATCACAGAAACATGGAAGAGTTGACTTTCCATTCAGATAGAGGGTTCAAAATTGTCATAATACATAAAATCAAATAGGTGTAGTAATAAATAATAAAGGAGTTCAGAAAAGTTGATTAAAGAGCTACAACAACTCAAAAAAAATAATGGGCTTCAGAGATGAAATTAATGAAAAGAAAATGGAAATTGAAGCTTTAAATAAGAAACTAACAAAGATGCAGGATAGAAAAAGATAAATATAGGAGATTAAATGTTCTGGAAGATTTATAGAAGCAGAACAGACTAATTGGAGGATTGTATCAGAGACCTTCAAGTTAATACTCTCCAAAGGTCCAAGATAGACAAGAAAGAGAAATACAAAGAGAAACAAAATTCACAGAGATAAAATATAGAATGGTTATTTTCAGGGATGGGGGTGGGGAGATGAGAGGTTGCATTCAATGTGTACAGTTTCAATTTTACAAGAAACAAAATGTTCTGGAGACAGATGGTACTGATGGTAGCACAGCATTATGAATGTGCTTAATGCCATCAAATTGTTGCTCACCAAAAATGGTTAAAATGGTAAATTTTATATTTTGCAATTTTATCACAATAAAAATGTAAGATATAAAAAGATAGGAGCCCTTTGACTTAACCACATAACCAGGGATATCCTGCTTAACCTGTCCATTGCTACTTCATGAGCTGAAATACAGAGAGCACTGAACAGTTCATGATGTTCAGTCTCTTTTGTTTATCTTTAGTATTTATCAACATCCTATGCATTTTTTTCAGTCACATTAGGTTGCATGAATGATGTGAGTCATATTTAACCACAATGTGATTTTGCCAAATGAGCATATGAAAAGAGGAGAGAAAGAATGTTGAAAGTATATCTAAGGGATTGATTATCCTGACTAGCCAGGGAATTACAGGGGGTAAAGACAGATGAGTGGACATGAAAGAAGTAGAGAACATAAGAAGTCATAGAAGTTAAAGGTTATATGGCTCAGAGAATAGAAATGTTATTAAAATTAAAGAACTAGAGAAAATAAACTGGGAAGCATAGAAGTGGTGGTATTCAGAGTATGGTTTGCAGGATTCTCAGGAATACCAGGTGGCTCTTTCAAATTCACGCAGTTAATAACGGAAAGGGCTAGGAAGCAAATCAGTCTTCACTGGAAATAAGTTCCATGCTCTTTCCCTGTTACTGCCCAGACAATCCCTTTTCCACATTTTCTTTAAAACTGCAGAATACTTCTACTTTCACATTGATTTTGCTTACTAAGATTGCCAAAAAGAATGCCACATGCTCAGTGTCCTAAACAGCAGAAATGTATTTTCTCAGAGTTCTGGAAGTTCTACATGAAGGTGTCAGCACAGTGGGTTTCTCCTGTGGCTTCTCTCTGTGCCTGGTAGACAACAGGCTTCTCCCTGTGTCCTCACAGGATCGGTCTTCTGTGAATGTGTATGTCTGGTATCTGTGTGTCCAAATTTCCTTGTCTTAAAAAAACTCTAGTCAGGTCAGGCCAGAGCCATCTGAGGGCCTTAATTTAGCTTTAATCACCTGTTTATAGAATCCACTACCAATTATAATTATATTCTGAGGTGCTGAGATTCAGTGATCCAACATATGAGTTGGAAGGAGGTACAGCTCAGTACCTCTCTATAAGTATCACGAGTAATATATCTAACAAAGGATAAACTTTTTAAAAAATTTAAATCTTATGATTTTTTTCTGCCAGTAATTTAATATGCCTTTCATTTATCTTTTCATACAATCTCATTAACTTAAAGCACTTATGGAGACAATATCCACATACCTCATCATCATCTCAGTCTCCTCTTAGGGTTTTCTTTTCCTCAGGAACATGGTATGAGGCATGAGGCAACCCCTTCCCCACACACTTTCTACTTGTCAGTGGCCTTGCAAGGTTTTCATATAGTGTCACTTATTATATCTTGCATAATTATTTTACTCAATATTTTTATAAATGCATTTGACTTGATTAAACTGTGTTGATTATTATATTATAAATGAAGACATTTTAGTCTTTATTTAAACAAAACTTAGGATATCTTTGTATGTGAGACTCACTGATTTTATTTTATTGAGTTAAAACTAATTTTTCTTTCTAAGAAAACTGAAGCCTCAGATACTGATCTGGGATGTAGAATCAGGTAGGCCTCAGGTAACATCATTGTTCTGTTACTTTAAGAACATGGAACATGACATATAATTCTCCCTTGGCTTAGTGAAGGTCTACTAATATTTACAGAGTGCATTATCAAGCTGAGTGAGGCTTGGGAGACATACAGAAAAAAGATGCTTTCCTACTTCAGAACATTCCCAGTCCTGAGAATGAAGGAAATGCCCCCATTCTTGACAACTTGGATGAGAGTGGAGAACTTTACCTTAAGTGAAATGCCACAAGGGAATGACCAGTACTGTATGATATTATACGTGGAATCTAAAAAACAACCTGGATTTGGGGAAGCAGAGAGTTAGTGGATGGATGGTGGTTGCCAAGAGTATAAGTGGGGACAATGGGTAATATTGGTCAAATGGTACAAACTTTCAGTTATAAGACTAACAAGTTCTAGGAATTTAATGTACAATGCAGTGATTATAAATGTCATGTATCATGTATTTGAAAGTTTCTAAGAGTAGATCATAAATGTTCTCACAACAAAAATGGAATGGTAATTATGTGATGGAATAGAGATGTTAACTAAAACTATGGTGGCAATTATTTTGCAATATAAATGTGTGTCAAAGCTGAGTATCATGTTTCTTAAACATACACAACATTATGTCAATTATGTCTCGATAAAGCTAGTAAATTTAATTAATTATAAGAGAAAGCTTATAGTCACTGTTCGGTTGGAATTGGGAGGACTGAGCCTGAGGACTGAACCAGAGAAAATTTGGATCCCATACGATGAGCAGATGATCCATCCTGCTGTACCTGACAGTGTACATTTTGACAGTGTATATTTTAATGATAGGATATGGAAGCAGTTGGAGTTAAACCTCAATCAAAGCTTATTAGGAAAGAATTCCATAGCTCCTCTTTCACTTTAAGAGGCAGTGATTGAGTGGGATTTATATTATTCTGGAAAGTTCCTACTTCCCATGCTACATCACATGCATTGATGTGTCCAGACCCGACTTATTTAAGAAAGGGCTCATGTCCGAACGTGATCTTTCAACAACATCCATCACCTGTTTTGTTTTTTGTTTGTTTGTTTTTTAAATAAAAAGCAAAAAGTAAAGAGAAAGAATGTTTACCCCAAGTATAACTTACTAAGTGATATCTTTTTCTATAAATGCTACCAAAAATAGTTACAATAATTATTTTACCAAAAATAGTAATAATATTTTTAGTATCTGATGCAGCATGACACTTTATTATGTAGTTAAACATGGATGAACAGCTTGGTGAACTGGTTGGCTTCAAACACTGCCTTTTCTGTTTACTTTGTGGTTTTGGATTACTAATAGTTCTGAGTTTTATTGGGTTCTAACCTCTTCATGTAGAACACAGAAATGCCCCTCCTTCTAGGTTTGTTTTAAATGAAATAATCTATGTGAAATGTCTAGCAGAGTGCCCAGTATGAGTCAATATGTGGTATTTTTTTCTGAAACCCAGGCTGTGATTCACGTTCAGTTTAGAATTACTTCTTCAAGGGAGACCTGCCTATTTTCTAAGGGGTTACTAATGGTAATGAGTTTCCTGTGTGGAATTACTTTTTATATAATTCTATGTTTCACTTTCTTTTTATATCTGTGTGTTTATGATGAACAATCTTTTTAATGGAAAAGGTGATTAATAGTTTACTGTTTTTCTTCTAGAAATCTCAGATGAATTGGTGCCCCCTTTCAACACTGTGTAAACTTAGTAGCATGTACTTCCTATAAAAGTTACATTATTATTTCCTATTATTCCTATATTTTCCTATTACTTCCTATTATTTCCCATTTTTTAAAGTCTATTTAATTGTATGTTATAGTGTATTTCCCTAAACCTTCTGAAACAGCTTTTGGAATGAGACAGAATAAATGAAAATAAATGAATAAAAAACAAATGTTTCTCTGTAGGTACAACTTTATTTTTTGCAAAGAACTAGGATTGTAGGCTAGAGATGAGAGGATTCACCAGAGACAGAGTGGGGAGCAGAACAGGCAGATCTACTGAAATACACTGCTGAGGGGAGAAGTGGGTGAGAGAGGAGAGGTTTATTGAACCATGTGTGGTTTAGCTCCCTGGCCAGGGATCCAGCTCAGTCATTAGTGCTGATAGTGCTGAGATTTAACCCCTAGGTCACTAGGAAGGTTCCTTTCTTACTTCTTTTGGTCCATTTCTGAAAGAATATTTCACCAACAAAATAAACATCATTATCCTATTGTTTATGTGTCATCTGTCTATCATCTACTATTATCTATCACTGTAGATAATTCAGACTTTACAGATCTAGTATATATAAATTTTAAAGATATTATTTGAATTGTGGCAAAAAAAAATAGAGTTCGAGTGTTAACCCATGTCCTAGTCTAATAATAATTATTATTATTTTATTATTATTATTATGTTTTGATGTGTTAATTTGTATGTTATTGTGTTTCAGGTAATCTTACCTAATTGTGAGCCTGTGTACTTCATATTTGACGTTTATTCACTTCTCCCTTTTCCAGGTAAGATGAATCACTAGAAATATTGTAAAGTATACTCTGCCTCTTGCTATGATATCTTTCACGTAAAAATTTGGTAACATTTGTACAGGAAAACAAAAGGCCCAGAAGATTACTTGTAGTAATTTAGCTCATGATATCTCATATATATTTGCAAATATACCATAAACATGTTCATTAAAATGTTCCTCAAAGCATACATGATATAAGTAAGAAGCTGAAAAGAGGAAAATGGCTATGCAGATGATACCACCAATAAATTATAAGATGTACATGTAAATCAGTATTGAAAAAGCAGTGTCTGTTTTGTGCTTCAGACAATATATCAGATACATCATGAAAGGAAAATGCAGGTGGCAACACTCTATGGAACAAACACTTTAGTTTCTATAGATGTAATGGTTTACAGACTCACAAACACTTTCTACATTACTAGAGGAGAAAGGATTTGTATTAGACGCTATCAAATGGCTTGGTGACATCTGACTAAATCAGAATGCTCCCTGTGTCCAAAAAGGACAAGTACTGCCTGACCAATCCTACCTAAATAAAGTAAAGCACCTTGAAGTTTTCAATAATATTATCAAATTGCATATTCTCAGAGAAGTTTGTAATAGTATCTGTAATGAATTATTTATAATAGCAGATGTGGAAAAGTTGAAACACCTTTTATATCCAGATTTGTTGAGTGCTTTTGCTAAAGGAAACACATGCACACGTAAACTACACAGACACTCACACACATACACACACACAATCCCTATTTGTCCTGTGCTAATAAAAATGCTAAAGATGCTATCTTTAAGCAATAACCTTGAAACTGGTTTTTGTGTTTTGCTAATATTTTTAAATATTTGAAAAAAGAAAAATTTGGCAGAACAGGACCATCATTTTCCCCTGCTTTCAGCTGTGGGGAGTGTCAGCACAGAAATATCAGTCTGTAATTAGAATGGTACAAGAAGAACAAACGCAATTATGTTTGGAAACTATGCTTCATTATCTGAGAAAATGGCATACAAATATCAGATTTTAAGTACTAAGCTGAATTTCTCATACTATGACAAGATAGATTAGATTAGTATTTTCTTCAAATTATGAAGGGTGATCATGCACCATTGCCCTTGCCCATAGCCTGTTCATTGAGTTCTTCTAAATTTAACATTTTCAAGATAAGAAATGTGTGTGATTGGTAGATATTTTCAGTAACTCCACTTCAGTGATTTTTACTGTACTTCTTTCAAATTTTTAATTACATGTAGATCAATATTTCAGTTTAAATTTTTTATAAACTTTAACCATTTGCAATTGCTTATCTGTGTATAACCAGAATAGTCTCAGTTCTGTGTAATCACAGGATAGAAACATCTAGGGTCCTCCATCTAGCAGAGATGCAACTGCATCTGTCACACTGACATGTCAATATTTGTGCTCATAAAAAATAGCTCTATGACTGTTTTTTGTAATGAGTAAGTATTGTAACTTTTACTTTATTATTATTTTAAAGATTTATTTATGCATACAAGTTCTGGGGTACAGGTCAGATCTCGGGAGGTGAGAGGATTCACCGGAGACAGAGGGGGGAGCAGAACAGGCAGATCCACAGAAATACACCACTGAGGGGAGCAGCGGGCGAGGCAGGAGAGGTCTGCTGCACCATATGGGTCCCCTCCCTGGCTGGGGATCGAACATTAATCGTTTAAACGAGGCCAGGAGAGGGGAAAGGAAGAGCTTAAACATTTATGAACTGGCAGAGTACAGACCTCCTGCGCGGCATGTAGAGCAATGCTGTTTCCTTCTCCTCCGGCAGGGTTGGGAATGACACCCTCAGATGTTGTCACGGGACTTGTTAAGCTCAGAATGTGGGTCTCACCACGAAAGTGATTTCCAGTCTGCCCTCTTTGTTGTTTTCAAATAAGCCCATTCTGTTGTTGAATTAACTGACTGCTCTTGTTTGAGGCCAGCACTTCTATTTGCAGCTGGGACCCTCCCAGGCCTTCTTAGGCAGGATGGCCCTTCCAGCCCGACTCCACTGCACTCACAGCCTTGTCTGCCCTGGATGGGTCATGTTTCTTTTCTTGAAGCCCTCAATTACTTAGTTTTCCTTGGAAACACCTGGCGCCTGATGGTGTCATTTTGGGAGTTTGGAGAGCAGGGTCCTTGGTTTCACTCTGGGAAAGGTTTCACCAGAGCTCCCCTTTCAGCGACACACAGTGAATTTCCCAGGTGAGTTTCTTCATAAGACAGATACATTAGTTATATTTAAAAGGGCAGGTTTATTAGGGAAAGGGACTGAAGAATAAGGGACACTTGCACAGACACAAGCGGGCAGAAAGAGCTGCCCCCAAAGGGACAGGTTTGCTGAGAGAGGTCTGCATGGTTGCAGGTGGCAACACTGAGGAGAGCTGCCTCTGCTGAGGGAGGTCAGTGAGGAGAAGCCCCAGCAGGATACAGGTCACGGGCAGGCAGGAGGCTGCTGCCCTGCAGAGGAGTTGGTAAAAAGAAGCACCTGCAGAGGCACAGGTGGGCAGAGGACTTCTGAGCCTTTGGGGTGGGGGACAGTGCTAGGTTTTAGCGTCTATGCCAGGTAGGGAGGGGCTCTCATCTTTGTGGTTGGATAATTTGTTCCTCAATCTCCACATCTTCACCTTCAGGTCTGTGCTCCTGACACTCCCTACAGCAGTGTGATACCTACCTAATTCTTATGCCTCATGATCTACGTATTGGCGCCTAAAGATCTTAGTTTCCGTAACTGGATTAACGGTTATGTTAACCCCTTCTACTCCTCTTTGTGTGACACAGGTTCCTGACCGTGTGGCGTCTCTTTTCCAATTTTTCTATTCTTTATCCTCCATCACCTAATGTCCCTTGGGACCTCTTTGAGCTCAGGTCTTCCCTTCCGCACTCACCATCAGTGTCCTGTCACCAGAGCACTCCCAGGTCCTCAGAGGGGTGCCTTTCTTCCTCTTCCGTCTGCCTTGACCACTGGGTCAAGGTCACTCGGTCTAGTTACAGGTCACCAGTGTTTCCTGACCACTCTGAGACCATGGCAATCACTTGCTGTCCTTCGAGATCTCCCACAGTATTTTGTTCACTAACTCACTGCCGAACACACATGGCAGGAGGGAACTCTTCTCTCTCATCCCTGACACTTCTCCGGCACCTGGAGAGTGCTTGGTCAGTCAACCCTCAAGATATCTGGCCTCAGGGTGCACTGCCCTGCCATAGCTGGGCATGCAGTGGTTGCTAAGAATTTGGGATGGGGTGGTGTCTCATAGAAAAAGTTTTCAAGGTATAAATGGTTTTCGGTCTTGTTTGTGTGCTTTCAACTAAAACAAAGAGATTGCAGATATAGGTTGAATTGTGTTTCTCCAGAATTCATATGTTGAAGTCATAAACCCCAGTATATCAGAGTGTGAAAGTATTTGCCTATATGGCTTTCAAATAGATAATAAAGGTAAAAATTAAGTGCAGTGTCATGAGGGGAAGATCCCAGCTAAGAAAACATAAGGCACAGACACCACTGTATAAGTTAAAATAGTCACTTTTTATTACTCATGAATTCAGGGAAGATACAAATATTTGCATGCTTTCTACTTTGTGCATTTCCTAACTGCCTAAGATTTATCAAAGCTTTAAAGTTTGCACAGGATTTTGTGGTCATTTGTTTTAACTTCTGGTATACATGATTTAATGTCACACATATACATTCATTGTGAAACAACTTCATGAAACTCTAGCAATTCTAAAAATGTCCATGTAAGCAATCATTTTGGGCTTCATTTTATCAGTTTCTAAGAATTACTTGGTTTTCCTGGAATGCAGTGTCCTGGCAAAAGAACCTCTGACACAAGATTCTCAGCTGGGCTTTGAAGACTGTGTCTGAAGTCAGTTGCTCTTCCACACCCGATTCCTCACTTGCTCTTTGCCTTGGGTGTCTGCTGTTTTTCTGTTCCCCCAGCTAGGCAGGGTTGGGTATTGCCTGCCAAGTCCTCCCAGCATGGGCACTGCCTGCTGGTCACAAACAGAATCAGCAGGTGGCACAGTGGCATGGGCTTGTCCATGACAGAGCTCATGGGATGATGATTTGAAAACCTGGACCTTCGTATTTTGACTTCTTTCTTCTACCTCTATAGTGGCACTATGAAGAACCACTCTGGGGAGGAAAAGGGCGAGTACTGCTGAGAAGCTCTTGATCTCTAGTAGACACCTGGCTTTGCTTACCCACCATCTTTTCTGGGAGAACTAGAATAGATCTTGCAGTGGTTCCAGTTGGTGCATTCTGGGCTGTCTGGGGAGGGCTTAACTCTTTTCCTCATCATGTTATAATGAGGATCCCAGGAAGAAATTTGTGTGACCACATTGCTACAAAGACGGGACAAGTTGGAAATTATTCTTCCAAGTTATCATGCCTGCATCTCCATGACATAATTGAGTTCTGATTTTATAGTCTTTCCTCCTAATTGCCTATTATGGGTAAAAACAAAGGATTATATTTTCTAATACACTTTCAACTAGGTGTTTTCTTATTGATAGACTACAACAACCTATTTCTATTTCTACCACATTAGAGGGACAAAGGCTTTGAAAATCAACCACTGTTAGGGAAAAAAAATCCTAAGTCTCTTAAATTAAACTAGGGTTTTCCGAATAACATTGCCTATGTTGATTGTGGATGAACAACAAAAGGGACAGGAATGAGGAAATGGAATTAAGGCAGAGAAAAGAAGGTTCAACTTGCCCTACTTATGTTGGGAGAAGTCAGAGAAAGGGGTCTGGAGAGTTGACAGGGGCTGTGTCCACTGCCCGTCTCCAGACTGGGCCTGGAGAGAGCTGTGTGGATGAGAAGGTAGGTGATTTGCAGGAAATATTTGGCCCTGATCATGACCTGGGGTCTGGAACAGACTTTCTCTCAGCCTTTGTGATTAATACCTGGCGACCACAACCAGGAGTCTTGAGTGAGACAAAAATAATTCTACTCATATTTTTATTTCTTTTCAGTTTATTATCCTACCATTGATTCATACCCTTTTTAACAATCATGAAGGAACACTCAAAGGAGCATTCCATGAAGGAATCCTATCCAATGAATCAATGAAAGTTGTGCTTCAAAACATAAAAGCTGCTAAGAAAGATACATGAAAAGCAGGAATTATGAGGAAGGAATCAGTTATCTGAGTCTACATTCTTTTTTTTTGATATATATATATTAATTATATTTGACATCATCTGTATTCCCCAGGGAGTACCCACCATCATTCCACCCATGCACCATCACCTCAATCCCTTGTGCTCTTTCTGCCCTCATCCCCATCTTTGCCCTCCCCTCCTTCTCCTCCCCCCCACCCCCCATGGTCCCTTTGCTTTATCTTGGCTTTTTGGTCTTGTTGAGTTTTTGTTTGCTTTTGGTTATAGTTGCCCATTTCCTTGAGCTTATCCTTTGTTGTTGTTGTTGTTCTTTCATATTCCTCCTAATAGTGAAGCCATCCGATATTTTTCTCTTGCCTTCTGACTTGTTTCACTGAGTATAATTCCTTCTAGTTCCATCCATGTTTCTATAAATGCCTACATTCTTAATGGAGCCATAGGACAAAGTGTATTCCCTCTACACCCAACACCCAGCACTCTCATCTGAATGTGGCTCAATGTAGTTCTTTCGATCCCCCAATGTTTTGTTAACACTTGGAAGGTAAATGCCGTATCCTCCCCATAAAAGTCACTACTATCCCCTTTCGGAAGTCCTATCTTCAGCTGATTTCTCCATTTGGGTTTCACTTTGAACAACTGTCAACCATTGATTTTGCTGGTAGCAGGTGAGGCTGGCAGTGTTCAGAAAGTTGTCTGCTCTTGCATCTTCTGTCCACCGCGGTGGGAGCTTCTTGCAAGGACTGAGCAGGGCACCAGAGAAGTGCAAGAGTTGGGATTACTCTAGCATCCCGAGGGCATGCAGTAGCATTCCCTCCACAGGGAAGGGAAGTACTGCCCAGAGCCACAGGCCCAGATCACGTAATAGGTAGGCTTAAAGACTTTTGGACTGGTTGAAAAACACCACAGTCAGACTTCGCCAAAGGTTGGGCAAAATTCGCCCATGCAAATTACAGTAATCTCCCAAAGTTCTGCCCTAGGCTGAATCAGACTGGGGTTTCCTCAATGAGGTTTATTTGTCTCTACTCACCTACAAATGTGGGGCAGAAATAGGATGACTACTGCATATTCTTCCACTGAAAAGGGGGAGTAGGGTGGGGAGGGGACACAACAGCCACTTGTCCACAGTGATGCCAACTTCCTGAGCACTGCCCAGACCTACTTCAAGTTCCTGGGTCCAGTCACCATAGAGAATGACAAGGAATCACCAGTTTCGTGAGCTGAATAGTTTTCTTAAGCTAACTCCTGCTGTGTAACAAATGAGCACAAATTTGTGCCTTTAAAAATACCTGTTTATAGGGCCTCATGGGTTGAGCGCTGCACTGTGAAGCATCTGCGGCAAAGCAATGTGAGTTCAATCCCCAGCCAAAGAGGGGACCTACATGGCACAGCCGACCTCTCCTGCCTCGCCCATTGCTCCCCTCAGCAGTGTATTTCAGTCAGTCTGCCTGTTCTGCTCCCCACTTTGTCTCTGGTGAATCCTCTCACCTCAGGTACCTCTGACCTATACCCAGCTTGTATGCATAAATAATAAATCTTAAAAAAAGAAAATACTTGTTTATAATGTCATAGTTTCCATGGGTCAGAAGGCCAGGGTATACCTTCTGTTCAGTATCCCTGGGCTGTAGTCAAGATGTCTGCCAGGGTTGGTCTCTCATCTTGGATCAGAGTCCCCTTCCAGGAACACACATGGTTGACAAAAGGCATTTCACTATCTTACTAAATCTCCTCTTCTGGAGGTTGCCTGTAGGTACTTGCCACATCCCCCTCTATACTGTACATAGTGCAAAGATGGAAGCTTGGTTAGTATTCAAGTACCCAGGATACTTCTTGGTATCCTGCCCATCAAAACACCTTAGTGGTGTTTTGATTCAGTGTTTGATCTGGACACTGAACCTACCTAGTGGTTCAGTGTCCAGAGGCTTCCATTTGTTGTGTAGTATCTTTTTCCCCTACCTACTAGTGTTTCCTTAGAACAACTGTCTTAATAAATGTGTGGCTCCCTTATGAAACTGTGATACAGTCACGTATTTTAACTTCAGTATCACCAGACTAAATGGATTTGGGGCAAAGGCTCTCAGATCGTGTGTCATAAGCTACTCTTTATAGTCTTAAATATCCTTACACACTTTTAATTTTTGTTATTTACCTTTCAAGTGAGAGTACATTTATTTTTCTTTTAATTTAATTTTATTATTAATCTCACAGCTGCAATTTCTGATGCTAGGATTACTGGGGGGCAAGAAAAGGGGAGGGAGTGATTTTTCAGGACTATAGAACACAAAATTAAGCATTTTTTTTTTTTTAAATTCCTTGGGTGAAAGTTCCCCTGGCTATGGATACCTCAGTCTTCTCTATGATGTTATCTCTGGCATCAAAAACACACTTGTTATGCACTGTAAGATGGTAAGTAGCAGGAATGGGAGTCGGGCCAACTCTAAACACAATGCCTGGTCATTCATTCAGTGCCGTCATAACACATCTCCTGTTTCCTTTCACTTTATGATCACTACTGAAGGTCACAGCGCAATATGTGGGGAAACTTCATGGAAAAGTACTCCTTCCCCAAATACAAAACAAAGGTGAAAATTTGGTTATTATCCTTTACCTTTGTGAAAGTCAGTGCTATATGTTCAAAGAAATTTCTTTTTCTTTCTATATCCCTGGCAACTATACATTTCCTGGTGATAGCTGCTCATTAGGTTTATGGTAAACAAATGAGTGAGTGTGAGAATGAGTGAGCAATATCTAAAAGGATTCTTTAGCTAGGTGTATCATAATTTCAATACAACCCTTAGTCAATAGTGATGAAGCCCATGTAATGAAATGATCATTATTTCCCTTTGGATATTGGTTTATTTTTCATTTTAATTACAGAAAACATTATGTATATGTTACATGGCAGAGTTATACTATTATGTTCTATTTCATTTTTAGCAGCAGGTGGATGAGAACTTTTGAATAAGAAATGGCCTATGTTCTGGTGCAGGCTGGGATTCTTATTCTGTTTGTGCAGTCCAATGTCTGCTGAGTTGGTTGTGGGTATCCTTGCTTATCTCATGCCCATGGCATTTGTGTGGTCTACATTATTCCTTTAGTCTATTTTGAATTAAAAAGTGACTATTATCCTAGATGAGAAAGTTATTTTCCTTTAATGCACTGTGTAAAATATTTGCCTGCCACTTATTTCAGTCTCCCATCTATTCTTGTTTGCCAGCTTGTGCTGCTGACTCATTATTAAGGAAGATGGAATCCTGTTGGGGCCCTAAATAAAATTTCCGTGTTGAATGGGCAACACCATTGACATTTCCTCTTACCCACCCTGCAAGGCATACCCAGATACAGTCTTCAGAATATCACTCTCTCATCATCTGATCCATTTCAGTGGGTTACACTGAACACATATAAGTACCAACGAGAAAGATTGGGAGGCATTACATTTTAAATTTGATTCTTGTGAAGTTCACTATAGGAAGATGAATGCCTAGAGGGAGTCCACTGGAAAGGGGGACAATATTTAGAGCGAGGGAAAGTTTTGTGGAAAACATTGTGTATAATTTAGGCTTTCACAGAAGATGATTATGGCCATACAGTGACTGGGGAATCAATACATCATAAAGAAGAAAGAGATTATGAAAAAATTCAAGGAGTTCCATAGCACCCCCTTAGAAAATAAGGTGGAAATTACAAAGAAAGTATTCCTTTCTCTGGTGTACCCAAGAAAATGACAGAAAACATGTACTGTGCATTAACATTTTTTGAAGTTAATTTCACCTAGTTTGGCTCAATTATTTTTATAAATGCCATGATCTGTAGATATGATTACACTGTTGTAATTATAATATCTTTATACAATTATCTATCTGTAATTATATTATTTTACTTATTTCCATTGTATAAAGGTCTTTCACTGAATCCATTATTCAGTCCACTAGTTTATAATTTAGAAACAATTGAAACCCTCAAGCAGTGAAAGTGTTGAATAACTATGAAATTAATCCATTTTACAGATGAAGCAACCTAGGTTGTAAATGTATAACGTAAGTTATTTTTGCTTTAATTGGTCAGTTACTGGATATTGTGTCAGATTTTTTCATAATCTCTTTCTTCTTTATGATGTGTTGATTCCACAGTCACTATATGGCCATAATCATCTTCTGTGAAAGCCTAAATTATACACAAATTTAGGAAATTTTTATTTTGATTACATGTTAACATAAAAATTAATTTAGGAATACAAAGAAGAACCAGTCCAAGGTGTTTGGCTATAGGTTGCAATGTCCTCTATTTCCCTCTAATTTTCTTATCTCTAAACCTGTCATTTGATTTGCTCTATGGTTATAAATGTTTTCATGAAGTGCTTTCTAAAACAAGAAATACCTCTCTGCTCTATTATCAAAAAACACCCTGTATTTCATGCCTCCATTTTATTTGGTTACATTCAGATGATAAAGAAAGGAGCCTTTGTTAATCAAGTTTACACACTGAAACCTGAAATTTAGGAACAAAAAAGACAAGAGTAACTTGCAAATTCATTCTTCTAATGAAATTTTAGGAATGTTTATTTCTACTTCTCACTTTGGGGGGAATTTTCTGTAAATATAAAATAATCATCAATTTGAGAAAATAAAAATGTTCTTGTCCTTACAGTTTACAATGTGCTTTCAACACTTTATCTTGTGTATTCATCATGAAGTGGGCACTCCTACACTCATTGTCCAGTGGAGAAAAAGGAAACTTGGAGAGGCCAGGTGACTTGCACTGGGTGTCAAAGACATTAAAAAGGACAAGAGACTCAACCCAAGGCTCCTCCACTCCAACCAAGAGAGCATTTATCAGCTTCAAAGAAGAGCAAAAAAAAAAAAATCAAATAAACAAAAATTATCTTCTTTACCTCTGGATTCAGCTGATAGTCACATTTTGTCCAAGAATATTGAGCAATCTCAAGTGACTTCCCTTCTCCCCCAATACTGGAGATGAACCACAAGTTATTATAACAAAACTGGTCATTGCTCTTGCCAGAATATTTCATCAGCTTCTGGCGTCTCATTATATCTTGATGTGCTTATCCAGCATGACTGATGAGTTGGTTCTTATTAAGTAGCCTAGTTAAGTAGAGAAGTTAATGACAGGAGATTTTTCTTTGGCTCAAGGGCTCAGCGTGCACAGACAGGACCCTGCGTGAATTCCCCCAGCATGTGACGATAAGATGCTTCTAGTCTGCCAGCATCAGGCAACTGTATTAATTAAAAACACATTGCATGTTATCACAAAAGATTGATTTTTCTAGGAAGAATTATCCTTTGGCATTTATAACGAGCATGAAGAAAAACAGATAATAAGATTACAGACATAACATTCCTTAATTCAGGACAGCAAATATTTAAGATTAAGACTTCAGGAGAGAGCCTTAGTGATCATTCTGCAAAGGAAATATTTAGTGCTCTTGTTTTTGTTTGTTTGGGCTGGTTCTGGAAGGTAAACATTTACTCAAACATACTGGGTATTGTGATTTAGCATGATACCATATTAAAAACACAGTTGATTACTTCACCCTTCTGTGCTTAAAACAAAATAATGCAAAATAAACAATGAGTGGACTAACAAAAAATTCACAAAACTGGCAAATGCTGAGAAAAAACTAGCAAAATCAAGTGGTCTTTTTGAAAGAGATTGTTGATATTTTCAGCAAGAATAATAGTGCTGTGATGCTGTTTGAGTTTTAAAGCAACATAATGATTAAGAAGGCCTACTTTATTGCACTAATGTAGAAGTGTAACATAAGCAAACATAGAATCAAAATCACACAAGAAGCAATTGACATGTATGTCCAACTTGGTGTAGACATTTCCAATATCCCATCAGGCAGTTTCATAACCCTTGCCTTCATTCCACCACAGATTTTATTCTTTTACAAGATCTATAGTTAAACTCAGAGAATTCCAGTTGATAGAAATTCCTCCTTATATTGAAGTGATAACTTTTGACTTCCTCTTTTAACACACCAAATCATTCCTACTTAAAACTTTACTATCTCCCACCCAAATTCTCTCCCTCCCACACTAAATATTCACCATGAAATCCATATCTCATTGTTTAACATATTTTCCAGATTCCTTCAATACATGAGGACCTCATCTTAATACATGACAGATTTTCAGTGAACCACAACTAAGCATGACAATCCAACAGTAAGTAAAATGAAGTAGTTCACCCTTAGGTGTTTCTTACATGCTTATAGTAATGCTGCCTAGATTGAGTTTAGATGTTTATCCAGAGCTGTTGTGAGTTTACTCATTTTTTTCAAGGTGATGCTATGCCTTCATATGGCAATTTTCCTTCTGAGTAAGTCTAGCTGAACTGGCAGGCTCAAGGCTCATACTTTAACCAATTAGTCACTCATTAATTTCAGCCCTTTCTTGTAACAGTTTAAAATCTTTAAAAATTTGACTTAAAAATCCTTTCCATTACCTGCCAGAAGTCCTATAATAACCCTCTTTTTAAATTTAGATACTGTCGTAGATAATGGCAGACAACAGCTGCCCAACTCCATACTTAATGGTTGTCTGCGGAAAATAATTGTCATAGGTTCTAATTAAAAAGTTATGACACTCTGATGGAATCATTATATTAGATACATCAAACATTAGCATCTTTACAGTTTTTCTCCTCTGATTACTTTAAGCCAACATAAACATAATCTGGGTATGACATAATACCAAGCACTTACAAGATTACTTAAAGAAATCCCAAACATGGAAATTTAGGGAAAATTCCAGTGTAATTGAATTGGTCACAATCTATTTAAAATAAAAGTAAAGGCTCTTTTACTGAATTTTTCTGTATCAACTGACTTATTTCAGCACCTGCAAATACAAATAAGTTTCAGATTAATGGCCAGGTTGGACTGGTGCTGTTTATTTTATGTAGCAAAAGAAGATCTGACCTTGAAATTCAACCTATTATAGTGTTGGTTCATTTTCATTTACTAAGTGAAATCTATGTGTCTAAGATGACAAGTAAAGTCCACACAACCTTCCCATCTTGGCTTTCATGACATTACTCTAAAAATGTGTCCCAAATCCTAGGGCCAGCACTTGCTGTGTGTATATTGGTCTGACTTTTATGTAGGTTCTTAAAGCATAGTCTCTTCTGTACTTTATAACTCTCTTTCCTCTTTAGTGAATGATTGAGTGTCTGGTTCAGCACTGAATTGAGCTGACTTATCTCTGGACGTCATGTCTGGATTGTCATGTCCTTGGACATGTCCCAGCCCGGCCCCGAGTTTGGTGGTGGGATAGAATTAGACACTTACAGTAGTTTCCAAGTAGGCGCAGTTGTATTCAATTATAAATTGTTTCCCCTTTTGATTTTCACTCTGATAGAACTTTTAACTTCATACCTTTTCCATTAACTCTTCAAAGTGAAATTTGTACTTTCTAAACTAAAAAAATATTTCTGATTAAGAGTCACAAGTGATTTGTCATTAGTGACTGCTGTATGGGCTGATTCCATAAATCTTTAGAGACAATTTGTGTCTCTGCTTCCTACTCTGCAAAACAGAAACAATAATAGCGCTAAGGCTCATATATTTGTTATAAGAGATGAATGGGTTATATTTCAAAGTGCTTAAAACTCTAGGTAATAAGTATTATGTAATGTTAGTTAAATAAATCCCATTGTTTCCTTTGGGTGGGGCAGCATTTCCATGAATGAAAGATAGTCTTTAAACTTACTCCATCAATTCCAAGTTAATTTCCATATATAAATCCTAATTATCTTCCAAGGGAAACTTTGTTTGGAGTGGGTGTAGAAGGGTAAAAACAAATAAAGGAATCAAATTTATTTCAATTTGACTCAACTATTTAGCATATGTGTGTCCCTTGCTGAAGTTATGTGAGTAGAATCATTAATGTGAACAGAATCTTCCTATGACTTTTGGAAATTTTGAAATAACCACGGTCTCCTTTTTAAAACTTTGTTAATCCAAAGCATACTTATATATATGAATATATATGAGTTCTATTCTAAACACAGGTGTCTCAGAACTCAATGTTATAGATGAGGATTCTCCTATTGCAGGAGGATTATACACTGTTCCTTCCCTGGCATGTCGTTCCTACATCATCACCAGACCCACATGTTTCCAGCTGTTCTGGTCTCTGCTTAAGTGAAAGAGGATTGAGAGGTCCTTTCTGATCACACTATGTAAACACCTCCCTGTGAGCTGATGTATTACAACCTCATTTGTTTGGTGGTTGCTTGACTTTTTTTTCCTTAATCTTCATGACTAAAAGAAATTTCTGCAAAGACCGATGGTCCATTATAGACCAACCAAAAGGCAGTTTACTGAGATTATAAACTGACGAGATGGTCAAAGGAAAGTAGCTAGAGCCTGTAGCTCTATGGGTGACATAGATGGGCAACATGTGCCCTACCTAGCTTGGCAAAGATGTCAGATCTTATTCCAGTTATGATGGGATGGTTTACAATATTCTGATTTACATTTCTAAGAGTCACTATTATATATGTGTATTGAACAGAAGATAGGAGGGAGAAAATAAAAAGTAGGAGACTAATAATGAAGACATATAGCAATTGTCCATATAAAGGTTGAAAATAGTGAAGAATATGTATTCAAAATAGGCATGTGAGGCATATATTTTGAAAGATGTGTTCATGCAATAAATGGTCAGAAACAAGAGTGGTATGAGGTTTAACTCCAGAGTTTATAATTCCAATACATGTAAAAGGAACATATGTGATAAAAAATAAACAAAAATTCAATGAAATTGAAAATACAAATCAGTGGAAAGCATAAATGTGAAATTGCTGTCTCTCTTAACAAAAAAATTAAATTATAAATTTTAGCAATATATTCATAAAGAACAAAGAGAAGAGACAAACTTCAAATATTAAAAATGAAAGAGTATATAGCACCACAAGATGACATACTCTTTAAAAACATAGGAAGGAAACAAAAACAACTCTACAGACATAAATTTAACAAATTATATAAAAGGCAGCAATTCTCCAGAAACTAGACTGTTAAAATTTAATTAACCAAGATAAAATAGTGTTTTTGACTATTAAGTTTATTGTTTGTCATTGAACACCCACTGAAAAAAAGATCCTGACCTAGATTGCTTCAGTGGGGATTTTACCAAACATTTAAAGAAGAAATAATAATGCCACCATTAGTTTTCAAAATATAGAGTCAAAAGAAACACTTCTCAATTCATGTTATATGATGAGCACATTGATACCCAAAGCAAAGATAGTAAAAAGTGTAGTCAGAAACAATCAACACTGTGATGAGAAAGGTTAATTAGTGAAATTTATTTTCAGAATCAAAGATGATAATCTATCAGGAAGTGTGTCCACAAGAGTTACTGAGCTCTAACTATAAGAAGCTGTGTTACCTGGGTGCATGGGCATCTTCTCTGGCTGTTGCTCAGACTAAGCACAAGGGAAATAGGAAAATGCCCCTTTCCCAGGTTTTTCCTGGAAGGGTTCTGATTGCATGTGCTCCCAGCTGCTTCCAGAAGGTCCAGCTCCTAATTGGTTTTGCTGGAATCCCCCCCAGGACTCAAACTAGTGGCTGCTTCCTATGCTACACTAAGAATCATAAGAAACTGCTATGAACAATTACAGGCCAACATTAGATGGCATATCTATAGGAAAGATGGAAAATTTGCTACAATATGTAACTCTTTCCTCAGATAAACAAACCCAAGAAAACGCATCACCGGAAACATGTTGCTACAAGAACATGATGCTAAAAGAGTCTTGAGGCTAAAGGTAAGCCATATAGATCAGGAATCTCGATCTGACAAAGAATCTGAGAATATCACAGAAGAAATAGATGAAGGTAAAGTGAGATATTTTACTTTTTATTTTTAATTAACTTAAAACAACTTTAAAAATAACAATAATATCAGTATATTGAATATGAGTAATTGAAACTAGTGATAATGTAACACATCATAGAGAAATGAAGGGAGAACTTTGAAATCTAAGATGGCACTCCAATAAAGAAAAAAGATATTTGCATGGCACATGAACAAGTATAAAATAATTTAGTTAGTTGGCAAACTTTTTACTTAAAATGTTTATTGCAAACTAAGGCAGCTATTAAAAATTTTGTGAAAGAAATGTATTTGATATGTTAAGAAAGGAAAGAAAGAAAGAACAAATACTGTGACAAGAAAACATTACTAACACCATAGATATTATTGAAATATCAATAATTACCTAAATGTGAATGGTCAAAATACATCAAGTAAAAGAGAAACATCATCTGTATGCACAAAAAGACTCAATTGTATACAGCAAACCCATTTTAAATACCAAGTATCAGATAGGCTAAAAGAAAAGGAATGGAAAACCATACTGTGTTAACCTTAATCAAAAGAAGTTGAAGTAATTATATCAATTTTAGAAAACTGAAGAAGGAAAATAAGCAGTGATAAAAAGCAGCATGCATAATGATAAAAGGACTGATGTTCCAAAAAGACATAACTCTAAATTTATATCAAAATAGTGTCAAAATGCATGAGACAAAATGGATAGAACTGCAAAGAGAAATAAATAAAACCACTGTCATATGACACTGATTTTTTAAGGAAATGAAAACTACTATATAGCTTAAGAAAATGTGTGAAATGCCATGAAATAGTGCTTACAGAAAATGTTATAGTACTAAATGCACAAATTACAGAAATAGAGAGGTCTGAAGTCAATAGTCTAAGTTTCTACATTATAAAGCTAAAAAATAAAAACAAATTAAATCCAAATTAATTTGACAAACAACTGAAATTAGAGCAGAAGTTAATGAAATAAAAAACAGGAAATAATCGAGATGATTGACAAAATAAAAACTGGTTCTTTACAAAAATCAGTAACATTATAAATCCTTACCAAGCTAACCTGACCTAAGAGAGAAGTCAAGAACTATTAAAAAATAAAAAATAACCCATATTAGAAATAAAATAGCATGGCAGAGTAGTGCAGCAGAAGCATGCTGGGCACAAAAATATAAAATAAAGATTATCACTACTTATCCCATGTATGTTAAAAGGATGATAGAGAATACTTTTGATAACTTAGCTTAAGCAGGCCAATTCCCTGAAAATTAGAAACTACCAAGTTACACAAGGGGAAATAAATAGTATGGATAGGCCCATATTTGTTCAATAAAATGAATCAAAAAGTAACAACTTTCCCCAAAACATGAAAGGCTCCAAAGTCACAGACTATACAAAATATACAAAGAATGCAGAATTTAGCAATAAGAAAAATAAAACAAAAACACAGTTAGGAATGAGAAAAAGATCTGAGTAGAAACCTCAGCAAAGAAAAGGATAGCATTTGAAAAGATGTTCAACATCAATTGTCATTAGGGAACTGAAATTTAAAGCCATAATTGGAAGGGTCAAAATTAAAAGACCACAACAAAACAACTGACAGTGAATTAATGGCAAAATTATGAAACAATACAGGCTTTCATTTATTATTGGTGAGGCTGCAAAGTGGTGCAATCACTTTGAAAGACAGTTCGGCAGTTTTCTGACAAGATTAACCATACCCTTAGATAGGATCCACCCATTGTACTCATTGGTATTTACCCAAATAAATTAAAAATTGACATCAACATGAATACCTGCGCATAAATGTTTGTAATATCTTTACTTATATTTTTCAAAGTTTGGAAGCAATCAAGGTATCTTTCAAGAGGTAAATAGGTAAATTGTGCTATATCCATAACAGGAATATTAATATTGCTTAAAAAATGAACTATCAAGCCACACAGAGACATAGATAAATCACAGATACATATTTCTAAATGAAAAAGTACAGTCTGGAAAGGTTATACTGTATCATAACAATTATCTGATGCACTGGATAAAGTAAAGGTTTAGTAGTGTTGCCTAGGGATTCAGGAGGTTAAGGAGCAAACTAGGTGAAGCAAAATCTTTAGATTGGTGACATTGTTCTCTGTGTTATAATGGTAGTTAACCACAAATACACAATTCAGAAAATAATTCAGGAGTTGAGGATGGTATGCAGAACATTTAAAAACCATGCAACTATTTATTAGCATATAAGTAAAGTCAGAGGCACCAATTTAACTTTGAAAATAATAATTCTACTAAAGATAAAAGAAAGTGTACATAATCACTATATTATAATCAACAAAGTTGTCCTCACAGGTGACTGGGTGATCAATTTGGCCTTGTACAAAAATGTGCTGGAATTCAACAGTTAAGAAAATGGGTGGAAGGAAATGGGAGTCAGATTTCTTACTGTTGGAGTAAAAGCTTACAGTTAAGCAAGCAGAGGAGGCCAGATAATTCATTTGGTAATGGGTTAGGCATGGAGACGTCAATATGAATGCAAGTTTGACTTATTAGAAATATAGATGAGGATATGGAAACTTACAGGCATATTTAGCAATATGTGTATATAAATGGGTTAGTACACATTTCTCTTCCTATTTCAGCTGAAAGGCCAAGAAGCAGTGGTACTTCAGTAGGGATCTTAGCTATTCTCTAACACGAGGGCTTTTGGGAAAAAGGGCTAATTCTAGGACTCAGGAAGGAAATACCCAAGATGAGCGTAAAACATGTATTGTGAAGAAGTAAGGAAGTGTTAAACACACACACACAAACCTACAATCATGAGAATAGTCTAAGAGACTGAGAAGTTTAGAGATCTCACAATGACCAAAGCTGGTAAAATATGAGAAACAAAATAAAACAAGGAATAAAATATCCATGTCCATACTGCCATAAATAAATGATTGGATGAGTGAATACATGCATACCCATGCATGCACATGTGCACACACACACACACACAAATTTATATACACTAGTGGGAAATAAGAGACAAATCCCCGATGCAGAAAAATCCTAAAAAACCTAATGTAGCTGTTTTGTATTTAAGGAAATGGGATACACATTCTGCTCCTAGGTGTGTCATGCAGTGATTTCCTTTCAAAGAATATAGCCTGTTAAAGGAGGAGAAAGAGTAGTTTCATAGTGAAGAATCCTGTAAAGTCCTCTAGACAGATGATGAAAATCACTATCAACAGTGGTAAGTTGATAGTAGATACTCTTGATAGGATAAAAAGAAAATGGCTCTTTCCTTGTGTGATCTTCCTCTAAAACAACCCTGACTCTTAACTGTTTGAGGAACACACAAATTCCAGTAAAATGGAATACTACAAAATACCTGGACAATACTCAAAATAGTAAAGGCCACCCAAAACAAGGAAAGTCTGAGAAACTGTCCCAGTCAAGAGAATGCTAAAGAGCATGAAAACTAAATAGTGTGGCATCCTGAATGGGATGCTGGAATGCTGGAAAAGAAAAAGAACATTTGATGAAAATTAAGGAAATATGAATAAACCATAGACTTTAATTAATAAAAGTATCTCAATATTATTTCATTAGCTGGAATGAAGACATCATATCAATAATTAAGATATTAATAATTGAGATATTAGTAGTAGAAAGAACTGGGTCTAGTTATATGAAGACTCTCCACTATCATAGTTTTTCTTTGAATCTGAAACTGAACTAAAATAGTACGGCCCATTTATAAAAACAAACGGCAACGACACAGGAGCTGATGGAAGTTCACAACAATGATTGATGTTCATTTGAGCTGAGAAATAAGGAGAGAGTTGGCAGGCACAAGAGGGCTTTTTTGGCAGGTACATGACACCTTTCATGCAGGTGCTGGCAGATGAGAAGAGGTCAGTCCTTGGGAGGCCCCAAAGGAAGGAGCAACCTCCAGACCAGTCATAACCAATCTTTGTCCATGAGCAATGGGAGAGGAGGCAGGAGCCTTGAAACCATGGTAGCTGAGAATCTTGACCTTTCATGACAAGGGAAGCCATTCGAAAACTTTTCACAGAAAAACAGCCTGACTAGACTAGTGATTTTTTTTTTTTTTTGGTCAACTGAATTTTATGTGCAATGGGATAATACAATTTAGTGCAATTTCAAACATTTAGAAGCTTTTTTTCCCTTTAATTTATATATATTTGATATCAATTGTAATCCCCAATTATTCCCCATCACCATATCACCAGTGTACCATCACCTCAGTCCCCTGTGCTCCCGTCTGTCCTCAACCCTCCCTCTTCCCCCTCCCCACCAAGTGTCCCCAATTTGTCCTTGTCTTTTCATTTTTGATTTTTGTGTCTTTATTGTTATTATTATTATTGTTCTTATTCCTTTCCTTGATCCTTATTTGGTTCCCTTATATTGTTCCTAGGGGAGGAACCATCTGGTATTTTTCTTTTGCCTTCTGACTTACTTCGCTGAGCATAATCCCTTCCAGTTCCATCCATGTTCCTATGAATGCGTCTAGTTTTCCTTTTTTGATTGTTGAATGGTATTCCATCATGTATATATACCACAGCTTTTTTAAGATTGCCCTTAATCTTTCTGAGTACTGATGGGCTCATTCCACTGCTTTCTTTTTTCACTTGTCCATTCTCCTCTACCATTAGGGAAAATTTGGGCTCCTTCTGTGATACCCTAATTTGGCTGTTATGTGGAGGAATGTCTCTTGGTCCTGACACCAATTCTATCCTTCATGTTTTAAAGTGAGAAGCTATCATATAAAAACCTTAAATAAATAACTAAAGGTTAAAAACATCACTTTTCTCAGACATTTTACTCCTTAGGCAATTTCAGAGTGTTTCAAACATGTTTGCTAATTACCTGGAGTTTTGGAGAGTAGATTGTGCCTCTTCCCTCAGACATAATATTTCAGTAATTAGTAATCAATTACTCTTCTGCCCGAAACAGCCTAGTTCCTTTTCCATGATGTTCTCTCCTCGCTAAAGCTGTGCTGACAGGCAATTGAGTCATATCTTTCTCAAGTCCGCCAAAAGCCACACACTCAACAAAGGGGAGAAAGGAGAGAAAACGAGACGATGCACTCTGCATAATAGATAATTAGATAATTATCCCTAGCTGAAAGCACATCTTGGAATTTGCATTCAAAATGAAGAGATTTGGCAAAAAGAACGCTGATGTCAGGTAATGGGTAACTTTATTTTAGAGAAATAACTCAGTAGGGAGGATTTAGTCATTCCGACTTCTTGCTCCAGCCTCCTCATTGTCTTCCTTGCTTCAGCTTTTTTTCCTATAATCTAAACTCTACCATTCCCAAAGAGAACATTCTCAAACAGCATGTTGTAATTTCTTTTAAAAGAGGGACTTAGAAAGATAAAACCCAAGTGTACAAGACCTCTTCTGCCCTTTTCCTGAATTCAATTCCGTCTCTTATTCTCACCACAAGGGAGTGACATGAATCTGTAGGTCCCCAACTCAATGCTGTTTGATAAGTCTATGATCCCTTCTTTTGAACCTCTATTAAATAGACTGCCTTCACCTTGAGGCTTATAACAATATCTCAGTGTCATTCTCGATGACACTTCTCTCTCCTCCCCTCCCCCCCCCATGCCCAATCTACCTGCAGAGCCTGAGGATTCCCACCCTTCCATTACTCTGTCTTCTCTGCTGACAGTGAAGATGCGCCCCGTCATTGAACACAGGAATATTCAGTCTACTTCAATACTAATTAACTCCCTAACTCATATCCATTTTCCACTGACTCTGCCTGACAATCCACTGAGTCTTAAAACTGAAAATCGGATTATTATTCCTCTGCCACAGATTCTTCCAACACAGTGGGGTCTGGGCCAGCAGGTACAAGCGCATGTGCCATTAAGCACAGAGGAGTTCATCGCCTATCCAAAGTGAAACAGAGGGGAAAAATTATAAAATGAAGAGAGTAGCTTTGCAGAAACTTAAAATGGTTAAAGAATGCATTATCAGAGTCTTCATGGGAGAGAAGTTAGAAGAAGTAGCTCAATATATAAGGCCAAATATTTCCAAATTTGATGACAATTGTACATTCAATAATCTAAGAAACTCAATGAATCTAAAACAAAAGATTCATAAAGATAATAACATCAAGGATAATATGAACAAATTTCTCAAAAATAGCAATAAAAAGAAAAATTTTAAAGGCATTCAAATAAAAATAAATCACTGAAGAGACCCAAGTAAATGGAGAGTCACATTGTGTTTGTGGAATTGGAAGACCAAACTTGAACAACCTTATAGGGAAGATTTAGGATTACAGAGAGGGGGGCAGATTTACAACCATGTTTCTAGGAGGAGTTTAGTTCTCAGATTTAAATTTTGGTTCATTTTGAGTTAATTTTTGTATGTAGTGTAAGGTAAGGTAAAAATGTATTATTTTACATGGAGCTACCCACTGTCCATCACCATTTGTTAATAAAAACACTTTTTGCATCCTTATCATAAATAGTTAAATTTCCAAGTGTAGGTTTACTTCTGGACTCTCAATTCTATCCTAATGATTGATATACCTATCTTTATGCCAGTACCACACTGAGAAAGGGTTTGGTGTCTATACCCCACTGTAGTCAGTCAGTAACTTGGTGTAGCCCAGGAGAAGCAGGACTCCAAGTGAAATACAGTAACAGATCCAAAGATCCTGACCCTGCAGGTTGCCAGTCAACTCTACTCCCATAGTAGATTTTCCTAAAGAGTTGATGACCATAGATAGGTAGGTGGTAGGATAGTGAATCAAAATGCTTGCTGCCCACTCAGATGACTCCCTGTGAGAGCATTCTGTCAACAACTGGAAATGACCCTCAGGGGCATTTGTGGGCAAACTACTCTCTTAGCACACAGGTCTTGGAGCTGCTCTGTGGCTTCCTTCAGCCCCAGTTCCAGCTTCCTTTCTGAATCTGATGGGCCAGGGCACAGGATCTCGTTGCTTATCCAAGAATCTCTTTATTGGTCTCCTGTTCCTCAGAGTTGGCATATGTAATTTGTTGCCTTTATTATCTTGTAAAGATGTTAATCTCCTAACCACAATGAGGGGTTGCTTTTGTGACTGATTTTGCTTTACTACATGACATGTTAAAGAGCTTGCTGAATTGCAATGCTTTGCTTGCCAAGGTTCCTGCATTCCTCATCTGTCACAGGGAAAGTGAGGGGGTAAAACTGTACAAGCAGCACCTTGCCACAGGCATCTGTCATGAGTCATGGGGTAAAGGGTAGGAGAGCAGCCAGATATCTCTGAGCGCTGTCTCTGTGTTCTGCAGAAAGAGAATACAGGGCTACCACTAACTGCACCACTGAGCTGGACTTGCCCTCAACACATGAGGACCTGTTTCCAAGAGTCAGTGGAAAACAGAGTGAAATGAAATATAATTCTTGAACTTGCAAAGTACCTTTTTTTTTTCTTGCACCATGGCACTGGACCAGGTCTTTTCTTATGTGCATGCTTTGCATTCCGAGTCAATAATGAGAACCATTGCTTTGGGACCACTTCAGAACCTCTTAACAAAGAGTCAGTTCAGATGCTAAAATGCCTTTTTTTATTTTAGTTGGTATAAGAACACCTTTTTATCTTTTCAAAGTTCAAGAATTCCAGAATGTACCCAATTCCTTCTAATCAACAGTATCTCTATTTGTTTTCAATTTTTTTAAATCCAGAAATTGGATGAAAAGCCATTATTTATGAACTGAAAGCATGCATTAAAGGTATCCAACTTGGGCTGGATGGACTCTTAGTTGTGAGATTCTAAGGTTGGTGATATAAGTACAATGAAGAACAGGAAAGAAGAGATTGGATGTTGTCCACATTAACCTTTCCCAATGTCCTTTGATACCTTGTCACTATTTCTTTCTCTATGGTGCTCTGTATGACCTATAATGGACAAGCATAATTCAGAGTGATTCGACCAGGATCTTTATCATAACAACCCCTTCAGCTGTGAAGCTACTACAGGCAATAGCAATTCCATAGGATTTATAACAATACCTAGGGAAAGAACCAGCTAGAAAGCAAAGATGTGAAATAAGAAGAAAGAAGAGGGCCTCCCTGGTGGTACAAGGAATTAAGCACTGCACAATGAAGCATCTGCAGCATCAGTTTGATCCCTGGCCAGGGAGGTGACCCACATGGCACAGCAGACTTCTCCTGTCTCACCTGCTGCTCCCCTCAGCAGTATGTTTCAGTCCATCTGCCTGTTCTGCTCCCCACTCTGTCTCTGATAAATCCTCTCACTCCCTGCAACATCTGGCCTATACCTCAGTTCTTGTATGTATAAACAAATCTTTAAAAAAAAATGTAATCACCTGTTTTGTTTTGTTTTTTTTAAAGAAGAAAGAAGAAAAGTTGATTCCTCAGCTTGACATCTATAAGGGACTAAGGGGCAACTTAGGATTCAGGAAGTGATGGTGGGAAGGTCTATCTACTGATCAACTTAATGATCCTCCCAGGGACTCACGCTACGTAATGTTAATTGTTTACCGATATCTGGGACCATAGCCACTAGTCTTTCTCAAATCTTTTCATTTCTTAACCATTTAACAAATAATACTACATCTTAGTCCATTTATAGTCAGTGGTATTTCTTTATTTCACATTTCTGTCAAGAACAACCTAACCCTTTGTCTCCAGTCACAAATATACTAAACTCCTCCCCACCCCCCCATCTTCCTAAGAATCAATGAGGTAAACAAACTTAGAGGGCGAAACTGATCTTCATTTCTATGCTCTGTTTCCTTCTGTATGCCCTGCCGTATACACACCTCAGCTGTGCACATGGATTCTGTCAGTTGTCACTCTACCTAGTGCTCCCCAATGAAGGGACATGATAGCCAGACTTTGTTAAAAAAAAAACTTAGAAGTAGAAATTTATTGCATTATGAACTTAGGTTGGAACGATCATAGTAGTTATTTTTAGATAGCAAGAGGGATAAAGTATCTGCTTTTTTTTCCTCTATAAAAAGAGGAGGGTTTAGATTGAGAAGATTATTATAAATTCTGTTAAATAACATGAACTATATGATGATAATTTTAAATATCTAATTGGCTATAGTCTTCAACTATTCAATAACCCATCTACAGAGTAGAAAGTTGCTCCAAAAGTTGTTCAAAATAAAAGATTTTTTAAAGGCAGAAAGAGGGCAAGATAAAAGAGCTTGCCTGCAAAATAATCAGTTTTATTTTTTAAGATTTACTTTTATTTATTTATGCATACAAGAACTCAGGTGTAGGCCAGAGGTGTGGAGGGTGGGAGGTATGAGAGGACTCACCAGAGATATAGTGGGGAGTAGAACAGGCAGATCTAATAAAAAATACTGCTAAGGGGAGTAACAGGCAAGACAGGAGAGGTCTGCTGTGCTGTGTAGGTTAGCTCCCTGGCTGAGGTCATGCCACAGAATCTGGCAATAGATTGACAGTGCTAAGACTTTAATCTCTGTGCCACCAAGGAGGCCCAAATAATAATCACTGTCATGAGAATCAAGGATGTAGGCTAGCCTTGGGAGGCTATGCCAGGGAAAAGACACAGTTATCTATGTCCCTCATCCTGAGGTAGGTTACAGTTTATACAGCTGCAAAATGAGGGCTAAATACAAGAGAAGTACATCACATTAGTGCAACAAATTATTTGTTTCAGAAGCAGGCATCTGCTAATGCCCTAAAAATCTGTGTGTTAAGGGGAGTACATTGTTTACACTGAGGGGATCATTCCTTATCTTAGTGGTTGGATACAATCTATATGTGAGAAATACAAGAACTACATAATGAAATCATTATCTTAAAGGATTGTGTGTCTGTGTGTGTGTCTGTGTACACGTGGGTCTCATCAAATATTCCATTGTTGTTTCATTTGGCATTGATTGTATGAGAGCATGGAACAAAGACAAAACTGTAGGGCCTCTTCATAGCCAATATTGCTTGTTTTGTTTTATGGTTAACTGAAAAGTATGCATAGGATTTCTCTGTGCCCTATGCCCATTGATTTTCTTCCACAGAAAAGAGGGAATTATTTCAGGATTGAATAACCTACCTATGGGGAATGGAGAAAGGTCTTTTGGCAGATTATTTCATCTTCCTTTGGGGAATTTAAAGATTACGTCATTGGTGTAAACCAGAAAATTCCCTATTGACCAGTTAGGATTACATTCTTGGGGTGGTTGAAACTGCAGGGGCCATAAAACCACAGTTAAGTTAGTTACTAAGTATTTTTGGGCTTAACACAAATAACTCCCTTTTGGGCCTGTCATTTTATTTGTAACAGTTCCTTATAAAGAAATGATAAATGTCTTAACATTCCCATTTTTTCTTAAGTTTTATTTCCCTGATTAGACTTAACCTACCAAGCAATAGGATAAAAGTTAATTGAGCATTCACAATGCATATAATTAGTTCTTCCATAATAAAATTTGTCAAAGATTCCCTGGTGATTGCCTTCAAATATAAACTAATGGTAAAAGGAATTAGTGTCCAGCCTGAAGGAGAAAAGAATCAGGAATAACTTTCTGAAACATATGAAATTGATAACATTCAACCATTTTAATATATAAATTATATATATATATTATAATTTTACAAGACAATATAATGAACAAAAATTTTTTCAGTGATAATTTCATTCACAGGAAATAGAAATTCAGTTTGGACAGGAACAAAACAAAGTTCTACTATTTAGTTGAGATTCATTTGGAAACATATAATGTATGGAAGGGTTTTAGTAATTAAACTTAATACTGATAGGAACTGCTATATCAGAAACAGAGTTTCTACCAGTGTACATGTTCTAAAATAGCCTGTACCAACTGTAATTAAATTGATTGTCAACTTATACTCCATAAATTTATAGTGACCTCTATGCTTGAGAGTCTGTGTTTTAGACTTGCATGTTCTAAACACTATACTTTAACATTCAAATTCAGTGTATGTAAATGTAAAGATGTTATGAATCAATAAAATATAGACTTCTAATTAGATGTGTCCTTTGCTTTATTTAAATTGGTTAACAGTGGGATATAGGGAAAGAACCCCATCTGGGTTCTTCTGAAGTTGTATGGACAGAGTAACATCAGATAGATTAGTAGAACAGGCCACAATTTCTTTATTTCTTTATTTATGCACAAGAGCTGGGGTACAGGCCAGAGTCGCTGGAGCTTAGAGAATTTACCAGAGACAGAGTGGGAAGCAGAACAGGCAGATCGACTGAAATACACTGCTGAGGGGAGCAACGGGTGAGTCAGGAGAGGTCTGATGCACCATGTGGGTCCCCTCCCTGGCCAGGAATCTAACGCTTGCTGCTGCAGACGCTTCACAGTGCCACACTCAACCCACTGCACCACCAGGGAGACCCGAGGCCATGATTTAACAACACAGATATGGAGAATTTACAAGGTTGTAAATTCTAAAGTAAAATGTGTGTACCAGTGATGATTATCCCAATTTTAGGGAGCTAGGGCATCAAGGAAGAGGTGGGCAGAATTCTCATGACAGAAAAGGAGAGAGTGAACTCATTCTTTCGCTCTGATGGTAAAAGTTGAGCTGCTCAGATAGGATGTATGCATTTGCAAACCTGCCGCTGGCTGATACTCTCCAAAATACTTTCTTCAAGTCATAAAAAGGGAACAGTGATTACATTTTTGATTAGGAAAAGGAAGAAAAAAAATTGAGACAAGAGAAAGCTTTTCTTAAGCCTTAGGTCCTTCACTGCTCTTAAAATAATTTGCATTAATTAGGTAATAGTAGATTTCCAGAGAGTGTTTCAATTATTAGTTCCCCATATTACAATGCTTGTATTGGAAGATGCCAACTCTGGGTACAAGGAAACAACTTTACTTTGGGGAAGATTGACTTCACAGTTAACATTTATTCCTTTTATATTTCCATATGATATATTTCATACTATTCCTTTTATATTATCCTAAAATTAAAAATAAGGTTGAGCACATTAGAAAATGAATAAGTACTAATTATTTTTCATTCCTTAAGAATATATGGCATAATTTATAACCTATAAGAACTATTTTGCTGACTCTTTACATAAATACATTAAATCACTTGGTTCTAATAACAATTAAAAAAAAACCACAAGAACAAAAAGACAAAGACAAATCAAAGACATCTTGAGGGGGTGGGGCAGAGGGACTGGGATGAGGGCAGAAAAAGCACAAGGGACTGAGGTGCTGGTGCACTGGTGAAATGGTGGTGGAAATCCATGGGGACCACAACTGATGTCAAATATTATTTTATTAATAATAAGAAAACATTTTTAAAAAAACAGACACGGGGGTGGGCAGGGAATCACTTGGTTTTTTGTTAGTTTAGAATACTTTTCACACAATGATTCCTTTTATTAGACTGTTCAGAGGCAGAATCATTTTCTGAAATCGATCAGAATTATATATACTTACTGTTTACAGCCTGTTTGAATTTAGTGTAGAATACTTTCCTGGAGTTATTGTATTTTGAAGCAAATAGTAAGAACAAGCATTCTACAGATAAAAAGGGAAACCTTGTAAAAATGAAGAGTACCCAGAGATCCCAAACTATTAAGGTGGAAAAACAAATTTAAAAAAATAATAATTTTGCCCACTCTAAGGTCTGTCCATCCACACACAAAAGACAAAGTAAGCTGACTTTTAGTGTGCCCAAAGATCTCTGATTATAGAGAGTTTTAAAGGGGGTAGGGGTAAGGGAGGAAGGGAGAGAGAGAGAGAGAGAGAGAGGTGGAAAGCAAAAGACCCCAGTGCGAGCATGAGAGCACTCAGTTTCTCGAATTGGTTCTCACCTACCGTTGTCTCTGTTCTCCTTCCTTCCACCTCAGTTATGTATCCACCTTGTTCCTTCCTCCATCCCATCCAGGAATTCTGCTTCATGGTATGCTGGGAGTTTTAATCCAAGATGGCTGCTTATATGTATGGATGGGGATAAGGGCACCCATTCTCATGCTGTAACATTCTCTCCTTTCATGGAGATACATTCCATAACTGGCACTGTTCTAAAATTTTCCTGAGAATAAAGGCATTTTGATTTTGATTTCTCCTTAACTCTTTCTGTTACAGGGCAGGGAGAGGAGTACTTTAGAACTCCCAAACTTGCCTTCTTTGAATGGGTTTTGTTATTTGCCACATTAAGACAAACATATAAAACTTTTTTTTTTTAAGATTTATTTCTTTATTCACACAAGCACTGGGGTACAGGGGGTGAGAGGATCCACCAGAGACAGAGAGGGGAGCAGAACAGGCAGATTTACTGAAATACACTGCTGAGGGGAGCAGCGAGCGAGGCAGGAGAGGTCTGCCATGCCATGTGGTTCCCCTCCCTGATCGGCAGCAGAGATCGAACTCATGCTGCAGTAGCTGCGGCTTGCTTCATAGTGCATTGCTTAACCCACTGTGCCACCAGTGGGTTATAAAAGTTATAAAACTTTTAATGGAAAGGAACTTTAATACAATTAGGGTATAATATAGAAAGGACAAAGAATATAGTTATTAAGTATTTAAAGTTACCCATTTTCTTGAGGGTAAAAGTTTAGCTAAATAGGATTGGCCTAAAGCAAGGCCCAAAAGCCTGCCACACGTTTAAAGGACCTTTTAGTAGAGACCCATAGAAAAGGGTCAGAAAGAGACAAATTTGGGAGGAAAAGAGCAAAATTAAAATTAAGATGAAAGTTGCTATTGTTAACCTCCCCACGGGTCTCTCACCCACATCTGTTTTAACTAGTGTGAGACTAAAAAGCAAGCGCAGTTTCTTCACATGTCCCTCTGTTAGGGGGAAAGACTCTCCTGAATGGATTATACAGATAGGTTATGGACTTCGACCCCCATTCCAAACCTACAAGATCCAAGGACTACAAATCCCATATTAAAGTTGCCCTGGGACCTGAGCGTGGAGTTGAGCAGCCAGGCTGGGTATAAAAGCAGACACGTGGGCCTTGGGGGGTCCTTTTTCCTTGGAGTCAGTTCTCAGCACACCGTTAGGTTCCAGCTCCAAGGAACTGGTAGGATATTTACAAATCTGTATGCCTCTCTTCCCCTTGTGTTATTCACTACGCTATTTTTCCTTCCCTTGTAACTAAAACCCTTTATTAACCTTTGTTGTGTGTGCCTGCAATTAAAGCATTATAAGTGCCGTTCGAATGCGCGGGTGAGGACCCAGTCAGGCAAACCCATTTTATATTAAGGTTGCCCTGTAACACCTCTGCTCCACATGCCTCCTCCAGGTCTCCTTGCTGCTCCCCATCCTGCTTCCTTCTTCCTCCCTTCCTTCTGTCCTTTCCTCTGCTGAATCTTCTTCCCCTGCTCAGCTCCACCCACTTAGGGGGAACCGGGATTTTGGAACTTCCCCCTTTCCTGGGGACCACCCTGCTACATTTCTACCATTAAGTCAATTAACACATTTTAGTTTATTAAGTGCCAGACTAAGCACATCTGTAGGTAAGTATAGTCAAAAATCTTTCATTACCTTTTTCCAATTAGCAATCAACCGCTATTAAAATTTTAATTCCCAGATTCACTGGTTAGAAAATTTATCAAATACTTAATCCCTGATTGGATTATTTAAATAATTTGTGAATATGAAAAGTTTAAATATTTACATTATTTACTTGGTCTTTTTTACAAAGCGTAGTGGGGAGAAATAGCAGAGTACAGCCTCGGCTAGAGGCATGTGGGTGAAAAGTCTTCAGAGACAGAGTGGAGAACAGAAAAGGGGGATTTATTGAAATATCCTGTAAGGGAGCAGACAGGGAGATGAGACTGGAGAGGTGTGCATGGGAAGGAGGATGAGGGTCTCTTTTATTCTCTGTGTTAAGGCTTTCTTACTTGGGGTGAACTATTAGCTCTCTCCATGTTACAGGGCAACTTTAATATAAAATGGGTTTTTTACACTGGGTTTTTTACTCGCGCGCATAGAAGACTTAAAAGTTTTAATTTTAGGTATACGTGGCAAAAGTTATTAGCACGTTTTATTTTATGAAAGAAAGGGGAATAAAATAGTAATAACACTAAAGGAAAAAGAAAGGGATACAAATCCACAAATACTTTACTAGATTTAAGCAATGGCGCGTTGAGAGCTGGCTCCGAGTGGAATGAGATTGCTCCGAAGGCAGGGGGTCTGGCTCCTCAGTTAGAGAGAGTGTGTTTTAGGCTCACCTCGGTTTCATAGCCAGCCTGGCTGCTTAACTCTACCCTTAGGTTCCAGTAATTTACTTTTCGATAATTATCTTATTGGATTTGTGGTTTTGGAACACTGATGGTCTGGAGTGGGGGTTAGAGTTCACACACCCATAATCCATTTAGGACCACCTTTCCCCCTAACATCCACATTAGTGGTCAAGGCTGTGGTGGTGGTGGTGGAGGGGGCAGAGACTGGTGGCTCCCACAACAACCTTATCAGTTCCCTCAGTCTATTCAAGCCTCCCAAACTTGCCTGCTGACAAAGAGAGAAGGCTTAGCTTTCAATCTTACTAATGTTACTCCAACACAAAGTAAATCGTAATTTGAATATATTTCACAGCAGAGTAGAATTTTAAAGGATTAATTAGTGACACCATAACAAGAAAAGCTACTGAAAGTTAAGAATTTGTAGACTCCCTAGAGCATCACAAAGTAGGACAAATTAGGTGAAAATGGAATCACAGGTAGATTTTAGCTGTATCAAAGCAATTATTCAGCATCTATTTCTCTTCCTGTGCTAAATTAGGGGTATTGGTGGGGGCAGCTTGGGAAAGAGATAAGTTGAGTAAAGGTTTCCAGTAAGTAAATCACCTTTCTTTTCCCTAGGCCTGGGTCTCTTCTCCACCCTGCCCAGCCCCACCCTTGTCATTCAGGATGAGATCACAGAGCTTGGAAGGCCAGACCCACCCTATCTGGCCTCCTTTGCAGAGGCCCCAGGCAGGCACCTTCAACTTACAGTCAGGGTGGGTACAGTCATGAGCTCAGCCTGGCCTGCTGAAGGATACAGCCTGTGGCAAGCCAGATCTCAGGTAGCATTTCGGCAAAAATCTGGGCACTTTGGGAGCACATACCCTAACGTTCTGGTTCCCGTAGACAGGAAACCAGAGACTTTGACCTGTTCATTAACATTCAGGCAAAGGCCCCAAATGTTGCTCTGGGCCAATGTGAATTCTGTTGTGTGCTTTCTGTTTAACCAAGCAAGAAGGAAAAAAAAAAAATCATTACGTAAGACAAAAACACAGGTTAAGAGAACTGGGTATTCTTGGCTCTCTTTAAAGTTTCTTTTCCATTTCCCCATTGGAACTGTGAAGAATTAGATCCAGGGGGAAGAATGTATAAATAGGAGTCACCAGGCAGCTGAATAGACTTACATTTCAATTTATATTAAAAGGAATTTGTGTCTCTCCTGGGGGCTGGTGTAATTTATCTTCTTTAGGAGTGTTTTTTCTTTTGTGATAAGAAAGCAATAGCAAGTCAGAAAATACTTAGTGTGATGTAAAACCCCTGGAGGTAGTATATTAAATTTTCATGATGACTTTGCCAGTGAAAAGAAAATTGTGGTAAACATCTCAGGAGAAGTTGTTAAAGAAGTCTTCGTTTTTGTTTTGTTCTCTCTCTCATCTTTGAATGTTTGGAAAAAATCACCTTGTAAGACTGAATATATTTCACTTCTTCCATGGAAAAAGAAATACAATATTCAAGGAGCTTATCTCCTTTGTTTTCAAATTTGAAATGTATTCAGATTGAGTGACTACATCCCCAGATTTCAGCATTTTTAGTGTTGACTTAGTAATTTTCATCTACATTTTACATTTTCTTCAAGTTTCTTATATTCAAATCAAAGAAGTATCTGTGAATACCTAACAGTTCCTGAGGTTGCCCATATATGAACAAGGTGGGGATTCTATCAAGCCTTTTAAAAAAGAAAGCTGGATTAGATTAAGAGAAAGTGCAAAAGAAGAAAGGAATGAGGGAGGGGAGCAGAGTGGGACAGGAGACAGAAGTTTTTTGTTTTATGTTGTTAACTTAAATAATATGCCGCACTGGGTAGAGGAAATAAATTATTCCAGATCAAAATGACAAAAGAGAAGACTGGGTAGAGATGGGTTCTGGTAACCTGTTTCTATTACTCTCCTAAGGCAGGGATTTATTTCTATAGGATGTGGAGACAAGGTGGGTCCTTTTCTCTTTTTTTGGTGCATTGATGTGAACACATGACAGAATCAGCAGTTCAAACAGATGCTCATGGTTCATGATAGGACTCAGTGCTGCCAGCAGTTTGTCACTTTTTAATTTTGCTTCCTTTCACAGTGTTCATCCATTTTCTTCTAGCCTGGGTCCAGTGTTGTCCAGTTTATGTTGTGGGGTAGAATCAGGATGTAGGTCAGAGTTGTTCAATACAGATTAGAGAGCAGAAAGGGTACATTTATTTAAGTACATTGTTATGAAAAGCAGCAGGCAAGTCAGAAGAAATATGCTGTACAGGGAGAGGGTTCTGATACTCTATGTATGATTGATTGGTTAGGGTGACTACTCTTGGGTGTGTCCTGACTGATGACCTGAATTAGTATAAAGGATCATCAGCTCATCGATCATCAGTTTAAGTTTATAGGTCCAGTTTCCATGGCAGTTCTATCTAATCCCTTTATCCTCCCAAATTAGCTTGCTGGGCAAGAAGTGGGGGCTCAGTTTTTAATTTAGTAATGATACCATGACAGTCTGTCCTATGATCATTGTAAGCCTTCTATAGTGTATTTGCAGAATTCCACTGCTCTCTGTTGTTAGCTATATGAGTTAAGAAATTAATTTAAATCAAAATTTTCTCATGTGTAGAGTATTAACTATTGCTAATATGAATGCATCTATTATTAGTGTCTAGACTGAGGGGTAACTTGGGACCCTCAAACCTGCATGCTATAAAGAGGTTCTGCTATCTACGGCATAAAGACAAGGTATATGCTTAGTGTGAAAGAAATTTAATAGGAAACTGTGCATAGAGAGAGAGAGAGAAAGAAAGGATAATGGTTTTCCAATGAAATACTCAGTTACCCAGCCCCTTGTGTGTAAAAGCCCAGCCCAACAGGACTGCTCAAAGTAGGCCACTGAGACATGCGTACTTGCTACAAATCTAAAGCACCTTCTGGCAGGGAACCACAGGAAAGGCTACAGAAGAAGGGGCCAAGCAAGTTTGAGCTGAAAGTGTTACAGGGCAACCCTAATATAAAATGGGTTTTTTTATTGGGCTATTTATTTGTGTGTTTAGAAGATTTTTTAAAAGTCCCAACTCCAGTACACGTGATAAAAGTTATTAACAGGTTTTATTTTATGAAAGAAGGGGAATAAAATAGTAATAATATTAAGGGGAAAAGAGAGGGATACAAATTTACAAATACCCTACCAGATCTAAGCAATGGCGTGTTGAGAGTTGGCTCTGAGTCAAATGAGATGGCTCTGAAGGAAGAGAGATGTTTTTTGAAGGAAGGGGTTTGGCTTTTTAGTAAGAGAGTGAGCCTAAGGCTCACCTTTGGTTTTATAGTTAGCTTGGTTGCTTAATTTTATTTTTAGGTTTTAGTGATTTATTTTTTGATAATTATTTTATTGGATTTGTGATTTTGGAACACTGATGGTTTGGAGTGGGGGTTGGAGTTTATATATTTATAATTTACTTAGGACTACCTTTCCCCCTAACAAAAGGATCAAAATCAAAGTACAAATGAAGTTAAGGTTGCTTGTCAGTCTCTCCACAGATCTGTCACCCATATGTCTTCCAAGTGTCTCTACATGCCTCAATTTTATGCAGCTCCTTCCACGTCCCGCTAGTCCCTGGGGCAAGTCTAAAGTCAAGAAGCAAATGGGGCTTCTTCACTTGTCTCTGCTCCATGTGCATCCACTGAACCACCACTTTCATGGAGATTACTCTCTAACACTGTCCTTCTGCTGCGACTGAGAATATGTATGTGCTGCTGACTCGTACATATGCTGTGACATTTAATGACAGTATGATCAATCATGCATTTACTTCTTGTGCATTTCAACGCTAGAGATTTTTAAGTAATTTATTGCTTATTATTTTTATCTATTCTACCTTCTTTTGCTCTATATATTTCAAAGAAGCTATTATTTCATGATGGAAGTTTGATAATAATAGAATCTAGCAACTCTATGATGGACAATGTTTTATCTTACATTCCACTGTGTCTAAAATGAATTCTCACCTCTTTTGTTTGAATTTGTGGCATCTCTATAGTCCTATCTCTGTCTCGTGCTTGTATTAATGGTATGAACTGAATCTCATCCCTCCAAAATCACATACAGAATCCCCAATGTGACTTTGTTAGGAGCTGGTGCCTTTCAAGAGGTGGTTAAGATTATATGAGATCGTAAATCTTACGTCATCGGTAAGAAAAGGAAAATAAGCAAGAGTGGACACACAGGAAACCGCCAGAGGTGGCCATATGCAAGTCAAAGAGAGTTCTTACCAATGTGAAAACTGAGATAAATGGAGCCATTTTATTGATATTTCCATTTATTTTTCCTGTTTTTATTTTTTAAAATACATGAATTTTTAACTAAGTTAATATTTGGGTACCTCCATCATGTAGTAACACTGTAGTGTACCACCATGTCACCCATATTCCACCACCAGAGACTGTTGTGCTTCCTCCCTGCTTTGTTCCTTCTGTTACAGGCAACCCTAATATAAAATGGGTTTCCCTGACTGGGTCCTGACCAGCGCGCTCAGAAGACTTTTATAATAAATCCCAACTTCAGGCACACATGACAAAAGTTATTAAAGGATTTTATTTTACAAAAGAAGGGGAAAAAAGTAGAAATAACACTAAGGGAAGAGATACAAATCTGTAAATATCCTACCAGATCTTCCGAGCTGGAACGCAATGGCACATTGAGAGCTGGCTCTGAATCAAGTGATATGGCTCCAAAGGAAGAGAGAGCCCAAGGCTCACCTCTCTGGTTTTATAGCCAGCCTGGCTGCTTAACTCCACCCTCAGGTCCCAGGGATCCACTCTCCGATAATCATATTATCGGATTGTGGTTCTGGAACACTGGTGGTCTGGAGTGAGGGGTTGAAGTCCATAAACTAATCTATGTAATCCATTCAGGACTACCCTTCCCCCTAACACTTGCCCTCCCCCAACTCCCCTTGATGATTTGATTCTGTTATCAGCTACCAAAGGTTAGTTTTTCAGTTTGACTTCATCTGATTATTAATTTTTTATATTCCACCTATTAGTGACACCATCTGGTATTATCTTTCTCCTTCTGACTTATTTCACTTAGTATTATCTTTCAAGCTTGAATGGAGCCATTTTAGAATGGAATGGAATAAGCCATATCAGGGAAACTGGCTTACATAAACAGGGCCAAATGACCAATATTCTGAGCGTCCACAGAAAATATAATCAACACTGTATGAAGGAAGGAAAACTTTATTTTCAGAGTCAAGGCTAAGGGTTAACCTGGAGCAAAGCAAGCAGTTTGGTGGAAAGAATGTCCCAGACAGATGCTTTCCCACCCTTCTTGGGCTAAGATCCAGCTTATATACCGTTAGGGCTGCTGGGCTACTCTGAGTAGAAAAAAAAAATCACATTAAATCAAACATATTAGAATAACATAGTATTTGCTTTCATGGGCACATGTTAATTCGCTAACATCCTGGCAGAATAGACTAAGCATACTTCAAATCAGGGGGTTGTTATCTCTGTGGCATGTAAAATCTGTGTGTGGGGGCAGGAGAAGTAAGGATTAAAGAGATTAAAACTGTATCATCAGGAAATGTCTCTGGAGCCTCGACCAGTCTCTTCCGTGTGGCGGGTCTGCTGCGTGCCGGTGGGTGCCACTGAGTCACAGATGGTCTCTGGAAGTTCTGTGGCTGACTCAAAATTTCTGTAGGTTATTTTTTTTCTTTGTGCCAAAACTTATTTTTTGTTTCATTTTGTCTTTTTGCCACATTGGAAGCAAGAACAAGAATATCCTATTAGAAAGGACTGATAAATGAATTTATGCCTATATTTGCCTATATATTATGACCTCTTCACCTTGTACCTTCACCCAGCCATCATGTCATTCATTATTTTACCCTTCTTTTACTCTCTATGAAAAAGAAACCCTGACTTTTGTCGTCTTCTGACGTTTTAGGTTTCCATCTAATTCTGCGTACCCCAAGTTGCAATTATCTGTTATTTCCAACTAACTGCATCTTGGCATCTCTGTTGTTCTCTTATTAAAGTTAACACTGGAAACTTGTTCTGGTGTCCTCTGATGCTGGACTTTCAGCCTCCAGAATTGTGACAATAAATTTCTAATGTTTTGAGCGAACCAGCCTGTGGTGTTTCATTACAGCAACCCTGGTAGATGAAGACAATCAATCTATTATTGTTCAACCACTTTTTTTATTTGGTGAGATAAAAAAAAAAACACATTTTTTTTTCAACTAAATTAAATCTTTCTCTTAACAACTAAATGTCTAGATTTTTCCTAGCATATGAAAGCCTTTTAATGACAGGTAATGTTTGATTCTTTCATAGTATAATAAAAAAAAATTTTAAAATAGTCTTTTCTTCCACAAAGCCTCCCTGGGTATTTATGTATGTCAGTCCATATGTTACAGATGTGACTCATGCATTATAATCACAAATGTGTGCTGGAGGGAGGAACTGATGCCTTTTACATGTTGTAAAGGACAAGATAGAAGTTAGAAGCAATAAATATCCTCAGGTTGACAGAGCAGCAAAAGCTGCATGGAGAGCTGGCCTGAGTCTGCCCCTCGATTGTCAGACTCTCCCCTAACAGAACGCAGATGCCTTGCCCTGGGAGAGGAAGTGCCAGGTGACTTGTGGGAAGCGGGGCTGGGAGGTGGGTGCTCTGATACAAAGGGTGTGATCAAAACCAGTCTTGGCCAGACCTCCTGGGTACAGTCAGGGCCACAGCAGGTACAGTGAGGGGGTACTGACAGCCTCACGACTCAGAGGGGCCTGCTACTTGGTGTTGGCCCCTGTGGCAGGGCATGATGACCTGTGCATGGCTTAGACAGGCAATCTCTAGGAAAACAAGGTAGAGGCCATCATACTTGCACCCTGATTTCATGGAACCATTTCTGTTGAGGCTCCATGGACTCTCAGTGAAGCCTTATACTTGTTCTTGTGCAGAACCACTGACCACAATCCAATTCTTCAGCCTTCAGTCAATACCCTGGACAGACAAGGCAATGCACTCAACTTGGGCCCCATAGTAGAAACTGCTTCGAGGTTAGGGGCAGGCCAGTCTGCAGCTGTTTTTAATTTTTTTCCCTGTTTTCTTGGGAATATTTTATGTTTTTATTTTTTAGATCTTTCTTCCCCCTTCTATACTCCTTTTAAAAATCTTTTTTATTATTAATGGACTACCATTTGCAAAAAACATCTGCAACTGTTTTTTAAATTAGGATTCCTTGATTTTCCTTTAAGTCTTCTGAATCTGGTTTTTCACATGTGCTTGAGAATAATGTAGAAAAGAAATACTGTGTTAACATTTATTAATGCACAGCACATCACATTTTCTCTAGTTCTGTCTCTCCAGCTAGACCTGCCTCCCCTGAGTTACTGTTCTAGATTAAGGGAATCAGCCCTGACCTGGGTGGGCTTCCAAAAAACCTGGGTAATTCCAACTTCCTTTCCTCACCCTCCGCATCTTGCTAGTCTCCAGGTCACGTGTGCTCCCCCTTCACAGATCAGTGGCCCACCACTCCTCCTCATGCCCAGCGGCTGCCTTCGTGCAGGTGCTCTGGATGATAAAGGATTGTGTGTCCTATACCTGGTGTCCCTTCACCCGCCCACTTTCTAGGACATTCGACCACTGCACGCTCCCCCCCTGCCCCCACCTGTGGCCCACTGTGTGGGCAAGCTGTGGCAGCAGGCTAAGGGCCGAATCAGTATGTTTTGTGCTTCCTCGTGTTTTCAAAGCATGCTGGTGCTAGGTTCAGCCTCAGTTTCCAGATACACAGAATGCACCCTGTTCTAGAGCCTGGAAAAAACACCAAGTTAAGTGTTAAAAAATAACCTCAAGCGGAGAAAACTGTTGAAGTCCCCTTAATAACATGATCACTTAACATCCCTCACAGAAGAACTTGCTCTGCTGTTGTCCCTGATGTCATTTCTGTGGAGAGGACTTGTCATTACTTCTGCATCAATCAAACGTAACACAAATCTGATCACAAGGAAATGTCAGAAAAATTGAAATCACTCCACATACTCCTGTTTGGAATAGGTACTTGCTCTGTGGGAATCTCAAGGGGAAGGGGCAGAGAGAGAGACTCAGGTCTACACTCACCTAGAGATGTGTAAGGAAATGTGCTAGCTAAAAGCACTAGGGACCAGGAACAAAATAGCCACGGGGGACATGAGGAATATCAGTGGGAACTGTATGTGACTGTGGACCAGGTTAACTACTGTACCCAGGATTTAGGGTTATGTCAATGATTAGATTCACATCACGTCCATGTTGAATGTTTTGATTTTGATAACTGAATGGTGAACTTCCTTTGTGTAAGACGCCCAAACTGCAATGTTTAGGGTTACAGGGACTTGCAACATAATCACCAGTTGTAGGAAAGCAGTGAGTCTCCAAGTACCAGCCCCTGACTTCCTGAATGAGGGTTGTTGGAAAAAATAGGCACAGCAGGACCACCTGGTAAACTTCAAAAGACAAAGTCTTGGGGCTTGTTCAACTCCTGCATGGAGTGGACCCTAACCTTAGCTGAGTGGGAAGCTGTCTCCCTGTCTCCATATAGCTCTTGGTGGCCTCAGCCTGAATCAGTGGACAGTATCTGGGGCACGACATGGCATTTGGCTATGTGTTGGTCAGTAAATTTTCTTTTCTATCTCTCCATGTCCCTCTTTATCACTCCCTATATAAATAAACATCATTTTTTGGAAATCCTGCATCCTGAGGTGCACAGGTGAGGGCTCACCAAACTGTCATTTAATTTAGGCAATCCGTGTCCTCTTCCTCCTTTTCTCCCTTGCAGTTTTGATTTGGGTGATTCCGTAAAGTAAGATGGACAGAGGTTGATTTTTGACTTTTGGGAGGTTCTGTAGGAATGTAACATGGGGATCATTTTCAGTCTCTAATGTAGGATTTTTTTTGGCTCCTGGGGAAGTTAGTATATGTGTGTTGTCTACGCCTTAGTGGTTTAAGAGAAGGTGGATTTTCTTTTCTGCCCAAGAGTCCGCTTATGCAAATTCTGGCTGATGAAGCAAGTTTAGTTTGTAAGTCAATATCTAGGAGACACACACACACATATATATATATATATTTTTTTTTTCTGTAACACCGCTTGACTTGCAAACATGCTATAATAATAATGGTCTTTTGGCAGATCTGCGAATCATTCTGCCATTTTACAACTGGGAGACTTTGTTGAAGATCAGGTAGATGAGATGAACTACCACATACACAAGACTTTGTGTATGTACTATGTACCTCCATAGATTAGATTTGGGAAAACCAGAGGTCTATTTTCTGATACAAAGAAATAGTGAAACTTCTCACCTTGATCTTTTCTTGGCCTTGCTGAAAGAAATAGTTACCAAACAACTTTTCTTATTTGGCTTGTCCAACAATTTCTCACTTTCTATTGTCTAACAGTATTCAAGGTGTCACTGAACCTGTGTTGTTTCAGAACTCACTCAGGTGGCGAGTCACGGGTTGCTGATTACTTGGAAGCTACACACTTCTGGAGACCACATCTAGAGGGCAAATGAGAAAATGAATCACACCTTAAAGAAGACCTTAGTGAAATCATGCCAAGAGACCTATCTGCACTGGGATCAGAGCAGGGATTAACTCCTGCTGCAGTGACTGTGGTCCTCTTCATAGTGTGTTACTTAACCCATTGCACCACCAGGGAGGCCCAAGAACTAATTTATAATTTATTGGATTGGTTTCTAACACATATGCATATAAAGCTCTGCCATTAAATATAGTTTTTTACCCCTCCTTTTCTTTATTTGTGCCATTTGTGTTGAGCACTTGCTGCACAATAGAGGCAGTTTAGGGTGAACTGCTTGGATCTTTAAACATTGAGTAAAAGAGAAGTTGGAAAATTAAGGTGTTTTGTTTTAAGGTTAAGAATTCTATTGGGAGATCAAAGTAATAAGTCAAGATTTAGCTGACAGCATTGTGCTAGTTGAGTGCAAGTAGAACACTGATATTTCAAAACATCACTGATGAATAATCAAATGATGTTTTCTCTAATACTTGTGACAAAACTTCCCAGAATATAAATTAAGAAAACTGGTAGTTTCTTATTTGATTGATCAAAGGAAATTTTATGGAAAGTTGGTAGAGCAACTCAGACACATCATATACTTTATCCTTTTCCTAATGGGAAAGAAATTAGACAAATTTGACCTATTTGATATTTGATAAATTGGAACTTAATCCGAAGCATTGCTACTCAAGGGTAATGCTTAACCTTGACATACACATGAATATTAATATAGTTGTTCTTAAATTATGTGAAATGTCTTAAGGCTCTGAAAAGTTCTGTTAAAATATCACCTGCCAATTTTGAATGTTTTGCTGATTGTTATAAGTTATAACATTGAGAACTTTTCTTGTCAATTATATTATTATAAGATGTTAATTTTTGATTGTTTCAGAGTTTTGATATTTGACAAAATTGTTCTTGGAGATATTACCAGGAGAATGATTTCAACAATATGTTAAGATATGTCCTAATCCATGGAACTTGAACTTGAAAATATTTTATAAAGCACACCTGATTCAGTAGACTATTATGATTAACATAATTATAATAAGTTTTATTTGAAATGACACTGGCTCTTTATTTTTTTGGGTTTTTTTTTTTTTTGATTCAAGGTAATTTTCCTCTTTCCTGTTACCAAAATTTGCAGCAATGTTTAATTGCATTTTTTGTGAGCCAAACTTAATTGCGTTTGCACTTTCACTCTCTCCTTTAAACCATCATAATATGAAAACAATGACTTGGTCTAAGTGACTATTTTCAAAGAATGAAGGATGTTATCACACTGTGCATGCACAATGCCTTGTATTTTCCTTTGGACACACTATAATCCCCGAAAAGACTGTCTTCTGAGACTCCATCCTAACACCCATCCCTGTGATCTTCATCAACATAGAAATGAGGACAAAAATTAAAATAATTGTAAGAGAGCAATGAGTCTCAGAGCTCCACTTCTGACTTCTTTAGTGGGAGTTGCTGAGACTGAGGGGGTGAAGCAGGAGTTCTTTGTGAACTTTGAAAGACTGAAGAGGTGTGTGAAGCTTGGGGCTCATTCAACTGGCTCCTGCTTGTGGCTTAGACCTCTGGTGATGGGCTCCTGCTCCAGCCTGCATCCTGTCCCCAACTGTGCCTACAGTTTCCCTCCCTTTCCTTGTGTGCTTCCTGCTTGTGCCACAGTCTCAGCTTCACAGACATTATCTGGAGTAGGAAAAGGGTATTAATTACGTACTGACCAATATTTTCTTTTCCAATGATCTCCCCCCCCCATATCTTTTCATCACTCCCTGTGCAAATAAATAGCTTTTGTTGATGCTTTGAGTCACGTCCTGAATTCTGAAGCACGTGGGTGAAGACTCACCAACAATTCGGTCATTCCTAGTTCCCTGGATTTCCCTGTTTCACAATGGAGCAACATTTAAAAAATTGTCGAACTTGGGTAAAGTGTATATTGGAGCACATTGTGAAATTCTTACACTTACTTCTAAACGTGAAACATGTCAAAGTAAACATTTGCAAAATAATAAGGAAAAGTTATACATTCACTGCTTAGTTTCTAGCACCTTTTTGTCCTATTCTAACACTGTCATTCCACAAGAACAGACATAACTACATATCTCAGTCCCTACTTTGAATGTGGAACAAGAACATTAATTATAATGAGCAAATTATGGCATCAGTTTAACAATGTGTACAAATTAGTCACATGCCTTATATTAGTGCTTAATATTTTTAAAGATTTTTTTAAATCTATCTAATCACCTCTCTTTCATCTATCTACCTAGCTATCTGTACATTTATCTAATCATTATATATGTATACATATAAATAAATATGCATCAATCTAGCACCTATTTATCTATCATCATCTTCTATTAGTATGATCATGGCCTTTTGTGATTCCATGGAGAATACCGAATAATAGAGAGGACTGCTATTGTTATACTGACACTCTGTAGATGAAGCTTAAGAAAATTCACATTATGTCTGAAAGTCACACAGGAAGCCAAGTGTTTCTAAGGATAATAAAGGCCATATGCAGATAAATACTCAAGTCTCTGGTTGAGGCAAAATGCACATAGTCTTCCCAACAGACATCAATTTTCTAGTGTTTCCCAATCTATTCTAACCTGCAGCTTTGGGGATTATTTGGCTTTAATAAATGAGTCACTTGCACAGCTGAGTATGCTCTGTATAAAAGGCAAGCCAAAAGGGTTGTGAGGTTTGTTTTCTTGAAAAACCTGGTCTCAAGATTTACAGAATACTATAGAGATTTTTCCCAGTGCCAATATAGGTGGAACTGGCTTTAAAAACTAGAACTCTTGACTCTTCCCCTGTCCTATAAAACTGCATAGTTGCTTTCTGTACTGACTAAAATTAGGTTGATAGTTACTTTTTATGGTAATACATTCAAATTATCCTGTTTAATATTAAGTTGCTTTCATGTTCCTTTACATGTGATATTCTTCTACATATTTTATTGTTGCAGGCTTAAGTCTTAAATCCACCTTGAATTTTTTTTTGTGCATGGAGTTAGAGAGGGATTTGATGTTTTTCCTTTTACATATGAGCATCCAGTTTTTCTGGCACCATTTGTTTTTTTTTTTTGTTGTTTTTTTTATTAGTTTTATTTGACATCATTTGTAGTCCCCAGGGGGTACCCACCACCATTTCACCCGTGCACCATCACTTCAGTCCCTTGTGCACCCTCTGGTCTCTTCCCCGTCTTTGCCCTCCCCCCTTCCCCTCCCCCCTCTCATGGTCCCTTTGGTTTATCCCAGCTTTTTGGTCTTATTAAGTTTTTGTTGTTGTTGTTGTTTACTTTTGGTTATAATTGCCCAATTCCTTGAGCTTAT
>JAGFMF010011868.1:5492912-5540627 GCA_019455555.1 Galemys pyrenaicus | reverse complement strand
TCTTTCAGTGTTTTACCTATGTTTTCCTCTATGTATTTTATAGTTTCGGGTCTTACATTTAGGTCTTTTATCCATTTTGAGTTGATTTTCATACATGGTCTGGCACCATTTGTTAAAGAGACTCTACTTTCCCCATTATGTATGGTCATGGCTCCTTTATCACAAATTAAATGTTGATATATGTGGATTATTTTTTTAAATTTCAATTTTGTCCCATTGATACATGATGTAATAAATGTCAAATGTGATAATTTCTCCTTTTATGTTTTTAATTCTTTTTACTAATCTTTCTTTCTCTGCACTAAGATTTCATTAGGAGACTTTGGTACTTGTGGTATATTCTTCTGTCTCTTCATTTTTGATTTTCATGGATGGACTGGAATCAGCTCCTCTGTTCATCTGCTCTTTTCTCTATGACAGACCCAGCCTTCTCTCCCTGCTCCGTGATACTGTTACAGGGCAGGGAGAGGGGCACCCCAGAACCTCCAAACCTGCCCTCTCTAAATGGGTTCTGCCATCCGCCACATCAAGACAAACATATAAGGCCTTTAATGGAAAGGAACTTTAATACAATTAGGGAACAATACAGAAAACTTAGAATATAGGTACAAAGTCAAGCATCCAAAGTTGCCCATCTTGAGGGTAAAAGTCCAGCCAAATAGGATTGGCCCAAAGCAAGGCCCAAAAGCCTGCCACACGTCTAAAGGACCTTTCAGTGGAGACCCATAGAAAAGGGTCAGAAAGGGTCAGATGAATCTGGGAGGAAAAGAGCAAAATCAAAATCAAGATGAAAGCTGCCATTGTTAACCTCCCCACAGGTCTCTCACCCACATATGTTCCAATCAGTCCAAGACCAAAAAGCAAGTGCAGTTTCTTCACATGTCCCTCTGCTCCACATGCCTCCTCCATGTCTCCTTGCTGCTCTCCATCCTGCTTCCTTCTTCCTCCCTTCCTTCTGTCTCCAATCTCCTCTCTCCAGCATCTTCTTATCCCTGCTCAGCTCCACCCTACTTAGGGCAGAACCAGGATCCTGGAACGTCCCCATTTTCTGGGGACCACCCTGTTACAATACTAAGGATACTATGGATTATATTTCTCTTCTGCCACCTGGCATCTTCATAGTTCCTGTCAACAGGGATATTAGAAAGGGAGCTGAGAAGACAGAGAATGATGAGGAGAACATATTGTCATTTGCTTATTCCTATCAGAGTCTTCCTGTGATGGGACATGTCCCTAGCAGCTGGTCCCAGTCTCCAATTGACTGTAGGCCCCTAGGACAAGCTTTGTGGTACCTCCCAGAGCAGTGCTCAGTAGTGCTCCTTTTTCAATGGTAGTTCTCCCACTCCCCTGGGAGCCTTACTTCGAGCCTGTGCACTCTGTGGCCTTCATCTATTTTCTTAATCCTGCCAGAAAAGTGACTGCATTAGTGAACATTTCTGTGATGCTCAGGTCACTTTGCTTTATGCTTATTCAGAACACTGAAACTTAACCCCTTGTACCACCAGGGAGGCCACATTGCTTTCTGCTTATTCTGTTTGCTAACAGCTCTGTAACCAATTCTTTACATTAAATATCATCTGCTTACTTGCCCAGTGTTCTTTTGGATTTCTTGCTTGGACCTTAGGGGATACACAAGTTAACAAATGTAGGGAGGAAAATACCAAGGTAGGGATGTAATGCCTGGATTTAGTGTTTCTGAGGAAGAGAGAAGGTTGTTATATACATAGCAATTCAGTAGGGTGGGGTGAGTTGAGAAGCTCAGGTAAAATGGGATATCATTTTTCCCACTATCTTGGATTTGTTCTGAGAACAATGAGAGTAACACTCTAATGTGATCAGTCTACCAATATACAATAACATAAAGTGTTTATTTAGAAATGCTGCAAAGATATGAGAGGGGATGTGGCTGTGGAAATAGGAAGAAAAATTGAAGTTTTTATCTGTGCATGAAGAATAACTAAAAATTGTGTTAGTCTAAGACATATATGTCACAAAATACAGCACAGACATTATTTGCATAACATTTTACATAACATAGGACTCAGATTATGGGGTGATCCTACTTTGCTGGAGACTTTTGTCAACTCAAGCCTGGATCTTACATTGGGCTTACTTAAAGACAAAAGACAAAATTTCCATCCACAGGACACCACCAACAACAAACAGAGTGGACCATAAAATAAATACCTGTGTTTTAAACAATGAAAGCAACTTGTCAGACAACATCTTCCTTCTTTGTCTTTCAGTGTTCACTATTACATTGTCAATAACTGACAGCTCATCAAAATGGCACAAGACTACAAAAAGACACAGACACTGAAGAGAATTTCCAAACCTACTGATTTTGGAAAATGGGTTGGGCAAACCAAGATTCCCCAGCAGAGATTGTATCAGTTAAACAAAAACTGTCCTGTAGCTTTTGCTGTTGTAAATTGTTGAAGTGTATTATTCAATACTGAAGTAAAAGACTAGAGTGCATTTTTCCATTAAAGATTTAAATATTTAAAACTAAATCATTTCTTTTCAATTAATTTTACAGTAAATATTTTAGCCATTCTCTGTAATTATTGTAATGTTTGTATAATATTCTATTCCTCTAATTTACTAAATTTTCAGGACTAAGTATAACTAAACCCTGTTTTCTGCTAATATAAATAACACTACAGTAAATATCTTTAGACAAGAGACTGTTTGCTTTTATGGAATTACCCCAAGATTCCTTTCTCAAAAAGTGGCACAGTGGCTGGTATGTGGAATTATCATAATTGCAAAGAGTTAACCACAATATAAGTTCTTAATTTGCTTCAGATGGTTTATGCCGTTATAATGCTCCAAGTAATTCATAAATTTATCAATTTTCCTAATTGCAAACTATTATCTTGCATTTAGTGTTTGCAAAAGTTGTCTTAATCTTTCTTCAATTAGCATTTACCTTATAATAATAGTAAATAAAATAATGATTTTTATTAAGAATTCACATATTGGGGGATCTCCCCGGTGGCTCAAGGGGTTAAGATGCAGCACTATGAAGCTATCCACAACCACTGCAGCAGGAGTTAGGTCCCCAGCCAGGGAGATGACCCACCTGGTGAGACAGACCTCTCCTGCCTCTTCCACTGCTCCCCTCAAAGGTTTCAGTACATCTGCCTGCTCTGCTCCCCGCTCTGTCTTTGGGGAATCCTCTCACCCCCACCCCCGCACCTCTGGCCTGTACCCCAGTTCTTGTATCCATAAATAAATAAATATTTTTTTAAAATTCACATATTTGAATGTTGCTTCTTTTAAGGATTTCTTTATATGTGGATTCTTCACAGTATCTTTCTAAAAGTCCATTTGGATTCATCCTAAATCAGTTGATTATGCATGAACACTAATCTTGGACAATGAATCATTTATATGGGATTAAATCACACACAATATAATATGTATTGCAAATGATACTTAATGTGGAAATCTAAGAAATAACACATAACAACAGAGGTAGTATTTTAACAAATCATTAAATACACTTTCAGTGTAGTTGTCAAGAAGAAATTCGTAGCAAACAAATAAGTACAGGCAGGGATTATGGGGGTATAATTTCACAATTCAGGAAGAAACAATTACCCAAGAGATTTATCAGAGATTATGATTAACATAGTAACCCAGCAAAAGAAGAATCTGCAAATTTCCTTCAGCTCATGATCCTCTTTACCAAAAGACTTACATAAGTACCCAAGAATCCACTTAAGCATTATTCTCAGAATCTTCAACCCATTGTGTTGAATCTATTTTAAACCAAAGTACCAACCATTGCCCAACTTAATGGATTCTTTTCAATGGTAATGAGATCTTCTGTATCTTCTGACTGTGTTGTCAACACTGTCATAAATGATCTGTTCTAGGTTTCCTCATTCTTTATCTCTGCATTTAGGTCTTTTTGTCCACTTATTTCTAGTTTACCTTAAAAAGATTTTTAAGTGACTGATTTTTGTCCCTCTTTTTCTTCTATTATCTTAAAGTATATAATTTCCATCATTATCACATTTACTAGCACTTAATTCCCACTATAATGGAGGACACAAACTCATTGTCATGCAAAAATAAGATAAATTCTTTACCATCAGCAATAAGATAAATTCTTTACCATCAGCTACTGATCCTTCCCTAGTTTATTTTAATTTTATTTCCTACAGATTTACTTCTGTTTATCCTCCCTTACTCTGAAACTTTACTCATTACTAGCGACTGGCTATAAACTAGCTCCTTAAACACAGGGGAACAGGGAAGCACTGCACAAAATCTCGTGGGTTAAAACACAATCCATACGTGCATATACTTATATTATATTGAGCTACATAAAAATACAATATTAAACAACCTCGGAGTTTCAAATGATGCAACTTCATGTGTTTCAAGTAATAAAATTAAATTCTGTGATGAATGCTGTGAAAGTTAACACCATGTTTCATGGTTATTATAATTCATTCACAAAAGGAGTTAACTAATAGTAAGCAATCATATCTATCGTCTATATTTTACTATATGTAAGGATATATAGTGTGTGGTACAGAATTTTCATACAAGCAACAATAATTATTCTAAAAAGACACTTGGTGGAATTTATTTAAAATAGGACTTTAAAGTTCTTAGTTTGTGTTGTGAGAATGGGGGATTTATGGCTTTCTGGAAACAGCTATTTGTAGTTAAATCAATTGGTTAAATATTTTTACAATTTTATGATCCTTGGGCATATTTTTATTTGCATACATCAGAAAATAATTTCACGTGTACTTCCAGAGTAGCAGAGAAAGGACTACTATTATTTTTCTTTTTCTTCCATCAAAGTAACAAGAACCTTGACAAAATACCAAATTCAAATTTTTTAGCACTTTAGAAATTGACCAAAATGGCAATAATCTAGGGGACTCATGTTCAGTAAGATTTGTCACATTTTAACATGCCTTCTTACTATGTTCCCCTCTAAGTTCTCTGAGAGCATTTAAAATGAACAGTCTCACAGTCACAAAAACTATGAAAATAAGTGTTAGAGTCAGAGTTTATGTCTAAACTTAGCTGACTGAAACTTGAAAAATGACCTACAGGCCTTATCTAGTAGGTCAGCTGGTCCCATACCTTAGGCTCTCCTGGACAGTTAAGGGCAGGGCTATGAAACAATGTTATCTTAGAATATGCACCCAGGTATGGGGCAGAAGCCTGAGCCCGCCATAAATGGATCTCCTGTAAGTTTAAAAATTTGAAACTTGTCTCTCTTTAAAACTATTTGCTGTGCTCATTGCGCGGGCTTTGATCTCTCAGCCTATTGGCTAAATTGGCTATAAAAGCTCACCTCTGCTTCCTCTCTGGGTCTATTGTCTCAGCCAGACCTGCGTGTCACGGTTGAACGGTCGGCCCCAGCATGCTGGCATAACTAAAGCTCTACATGACCATTGCAGCCCTGTGTCCGCTCTTTGTTCTTTTGGGGTGCCCACGGAAACTCGGTACTTTACATAAGCACCTTAATAGTATTGGAAAAGAGAAGGTTTTGAGTTTCCTGAGACCCCATTCTAAGAGAGTTGCTGGTATTTAACCTGTATGTTTGTTCCTGGAAACTTACAAGTAGTTTAACTATATTTGCTCTGACTCAGTTCACTCACTGTGAAGTTCTTCCCTGGAACATTAGTCAAAAACAGTCAGTGATAATTGTAATGTTACATCAGTTAGAGATGGTGTAACAGGGTGGTTCCCCCCCAAAAAGTTCCAAAATCCCGGTTCTACCCTAAGTGGGTGGAGCTAAGCAGAAATTAAAAAATGTTAGAGAGAGGAGAGGAGAACAGAAAAGAAAAGAAGGAAGAAAAAGCAAAATAAAAAATAGCAAGGAGATGTGGCGGAGACACATAAAGCAAAAAAAAAAAAAAAAAAAAAAACGTAAAAAAAACTGTGCTTGCTTCTTGGTCTTAGACTGGTTAAAATAGATGTGGGTGGAAAACCCATAAAAATCTTAATAATAACAGTTTTCATCTTAATTTTAATTATGCTCTTTTCCTCCTAAATTTGTCTAACTCTTTCTAACCCTTTTCTATGAATCTCCACTGAAAGGTCTTTTAAACTTGTAGCAGGCTTTTGGGCCTTGCATTACGTCAATCCGATTTAACTAAACTTTTACCCTCATGGAGATGGGTAATTTTAAATGCTTAACTTAGTAACTATGTTCTTTGTCCTTTCTATATTATTCCCCAATTATATTAAAGTTCCTTTCTGTTAAAAGCCTTATATGTTTTTCTTAATGCAGCAAATAGAAAAACCCATTTAAGAAAGCAAATTTAAAAATTCTGGGGTGCCCCTCTCCCTGCCCTGTAACAATGGTATTAACAGGTGGTTCAAAACCCTGGGAAATGAGAGCTACCAGGGGTTTTGCAAAGTCTGAACAAGTTCCTGGGACTAAGAAAGCCATGCTATGTACATGGTGAGTGGAGTGTTGAGAAACCTCCAAATTCTTATCTCTTGTTAACCTTGAGATTCAGAGCAAGCAGGAAGCTTAAGTTAGGGTATAGTTGTAAACTTCCTGTCAGGGGGATGAAGACAAATTATAGCATGTCTTCAGCACAGGCTAGGAAATTCACTGGTTAAAGCTATTTAACCAAGTGTCCATCCAATCATGGTATTACTCTTAGTTGAACAAAGTCACATGACAGTGAACACACATGACAAAGAATATAGATTTTATACAATTAATTAGGAAAAGTATAAGTCAAACTATATGAACAACAATGACAATAATAAACTGCACCACCACCAAACAGCACCACCAACAATTCTGGAGCGGAGAAGGGTCTGAGATTTTAAGTTACCACTTTGTATTATTTGAAATGAGCAGTTTTCAAAAAATTATGAAAAAAATGCAAGGAAACAAGAAAACGTGGTGCATAAAAAGCAAAAACACCATGAATAAAAACTGTCGCTGAGGAAGTTCAGTAGTTCAACTTGCTAGACAAAAACTTTAAGTCACCTATTATAATTGTTTGGAGAACTAAAGTCTGGGGTAAATGAAGTTAAAAATCAAGGTTTTTTGTGCCTTTCTGCCACGAGTGTTGATGCCCAGGGCCAAGAACAATGAGCATGGGGCAGGCAAGCCTGTCATCGTGGACACCCAGGCCCAGAGAGCACGGGAGTGTGCATGTGCAAGTGTGGACACCTGTGCCAAGCGGCCAGGTTTAAAGGAGCAGCACATTCTGAGACAGGACAAGGACCCCTAGGAGGACCCCCCTGAGGTGAGACCACCACATGACACAGAGAGTGCCAGAGGCTAGAGAAAAAGCTCAGATTCACTAGGGCCTAAGAGGCTTGGTTGCCTGCCTGCCTTCAGTCCCCTGCCTGGCCGGTGCCTGCCTCCTGGCATGCCAGCCTCCCTGCCTGGTGTGTCTATGTATCTGGTTCCCTGAGAGAGCATTAAAGACCTATAAAAATTGCTCAATGAAATAAGTCAGAAGGAGAAAGAGAAATACTGGATGGTTTTACTTATAGGAGGACTATAGGGGAACTAAATGAGGGATCAGGGAAAAATAATAACACATTAAAAAAACATAATTAACAGGCAACTATAAATCAGCGATATTCTGCAGGGAAGAGGGAGGGAGAGGGATCAAAATAAGGGCAGGACTAGCACAAGCGACTACGTGATGGTTCATGGGTGAATTGGTAATGGTGGAAATTCTATGGGGACTACACTTGAGAGAAGGAAGCAAACATTGTACAAAAATAAACAATAATGAAAAAATATATATATAATTAAATTATATAAAGTTAAAAAAAATCCATTGAGGGCTCCAGGACTCTCTTTTATCCATCTGCCTGAATCAATAGGAAAACTGTCTTGTGCTTATCTGCATTAGATGAAGGGATCCAAATGCAAATAAACCATGGAGAGTTTGAGAGCAACATCTTGTTCATAAGAATTAAATGAAAATTCTGCATTTGAAAAGCACAGTTAATGAAATGAACAGTTTAGTTGAGGCACTCTAAGGCATGTTCGAGTTGAAAAAGAAAGTTATCAGTGAAAATTAAGGATACTTGAAATAATCCATGATGAGGAACAGAAGGAAAAGAAGGAAAAAAAATGAGAAGAGGTAGGGAGTTACAGCTAATAGACATGGAATTTCTTTTTGAAGGGATGAAATATTCTGGAATGACACAGTGATGATGCTCACACGATTTTGTAAGATTACTGAAATCTTCCCAATTGCCCATTCTTTAAAAGGTAAATTTTAAACTTTATGAACTATAATTGCAATAAAACTGAAATTATTTATCAAAAGAGAAAATGATTTTGTGCACCTTGAACAGGGAAAATTTCACTTTTCAGTGTGCCAAGGAGTTCACACCATATCTTGAGAGGTTCTAGATCAGACTGAGCAGAAGCTTTGTCTGCTAGGAGCAGAATGCTCACTGAGGCAGGTCAGTGAGAGGGCCTTGAAGACCACCTCTGCTTTAAGTTCTTTAAACTTCTACTCACTCATTCCCCAAAAGGCTGCCTGGCCGAGACTAAATCAACAACCAGGCATGCCACCTGGGAAAGAGAGCGTTCACTGTTCTTATCATTTATTTAAGTGGCAAGTCAACTCTTTTGTAAAGCAAGAAGAATAAGTGTCAAGCACACAACTGTTAGCAGCCAAAAATCCAAACAAGCAAAGTAACTCTCTCTTATACCAGGCTAACCAACTCCTTCTGGTTGGCCACTGCCAGCGGCATAAGCAGGCTGAAGATATTTGTTCTATAGTGTGTGTATTTGGGTGGAGATTGCGGAGATTGGAACTGGGACCCTGAATTCATACAGTGTTATTGGGATACCAGAAGAAAGACTTGGACAAAAATTCTATAGATGGTTGCCTAGAGTTCCTGCCTTCAAATATTTGAGTTATTTGAATATTTGAGTTACATTGTTTCAAAGAAACACAGGGTAATACTTTGTTTTTCTCACAAAGCCCATATTTACATATAAAGTTTAGTCTATTCTTGAAAATAGATCTTTCGTGTCACACTTAATTACTTCCAAACAAACTCAAAGTTTACATATTGGAGCGAAACACAGTTTACCAAGATGGCCACAGACCTCTGACTTCAGATACACTGCTCGTTCCCTAGAGCCAGATGGTTCTGATATAGCAAATGATTGATGCTTAACACTTTAGATGTCTCTATTGTGTACAGCTACAACCCAATTCTGGAAAGTCGAGGTACATTTAACTGAAATAGTCTCTGCTTGTGGTGCCACCGATGCCTATCCAACATTGCAATACTTAGAGCATGACTGGAAGGACGGCCTGCTCAATAAACTTGAAACTCCATCCTTTGAACAACCCATAGCAACCAATAAACACAAAACTACAACAGGAAAATCCACCCTAAGCCACTCTTGAAAGTAAAATTAAGAGGGAGCATAAAATAGTCATTTACATATAGTAGGCTAGCAGGAAATAAATGTATTATTAACTGGAAATAGTCTCAACTATAGTTAGACAGAATTTATTAGATAATTAAAGTTGAGATTCAAACCAGTCTGACAGATTTTACTGTGAAAGCTGCCCCAATAAACACAATTTTAATTAATATATAGGAACAAAGAGTCATTGATATTAAGAAGGTAATTATTCTTGAAAAGCAAGGCTTCTAGCTCTAAGTTGTCCCAATTTAAAGATATACTAATACTTAAGGAAGGCCATGAAGGATTTTAATCCTTCTTTTGTAAATAATGAATTGCAGAGATGCAAAGGATGGGTACTGTTAAAACTTCTTTATCTGGATTCGTGGTTGTCAGTAGGCAGATTTCCACGGCTATTGCAGATGGCATATGGCTTTGCGCTCTTGCTTTCTGGGTCAGGGGATGGTGGTCCTCAGAAAATTTAACAAATTTTTACAGTATATCCTTGCTTTTAAGATAGAAAAATAGTTTTCAAGTTCATTCTAGGAAAAGGATCCACTGTGCTTCCAACTTCATACTCTGAACCTCAAAATAAAATGAAGCTATTTATCAGTCCTTGTCACACCAAATTATACACTTTAAACAAAGGTAGGGTAGTGTTCTTAATCATGCTAATACAGTGTACTAACCTTCTCAGACTCTGGTGCCAATCTCTATACTTTTAAATCTGGTGACTGGGTAGAAATTTTGATTGGATCTTACCAGAAAAATCTGTCTCAGAATCCTAGTGTGTGTTATAAAATTTGTGAATTTCTGTTTAAGAAAGTTTTGGAAAAGAAGCATATATTAAATCACTCAATATTTCTGCAGGTTCAAAAGTAAATAGACCTTTCCCCAGTCAAAGTAATCAACTCTTCTGTGACCTCTCTGCTGACAGGGTTTCACGTTTAGTGTAGAAGGTGGTAAAACTACAAAATGTTATTGATCTCGATGATACCAATTTTGTACGTATAATAAGCATTTATCCTCAAGTAAAACATTTACAACTGTCAATACATTTTCTGTCAAATTTTCATCTTCAAGTATTATGATTATTTTCAGATTTCTTTAATTTTTCCCATTTGATTATATTTTCCCCTCTCGATCTGCTCTTTGAGTCATAAGTTGCAATACCTGGTTTGGATCATAAATATATCTAAAAGCCTGAGCTCCAATTCCAATGTGTTGGAGAATTTCCCCCCAACCACCACACAATTCAGTTGTGATATCATCTAAGGAAACAGTGTCAAACAGTATCAAACAGTATCTTGTGCGGTACTTTATAGGTAAAGTACCGCATAAGACTGACCGCTCCACCCCTACTTCTAATGCCAATTGAAAAACCAGGTTACCATGAGTGCATCTGACCTATCACCTATAAATCAGCGGTTTTCTAACTTTAAATCAGATGCCAAGTTAGTCCAGTTTGTTACCTGTACTTTGGTCATAACTAGCCAGAGAACTCAGGAAACCTATTTACTCACTCACTAGTTATTGGTTTATTACAAAGGATTTTGAAGAATAAAAAGCATTAGCCAGATGGAAGACATGCACAGGACAAGGTGTGCAGCTTCCATGTCCTCTCTCAGCAAATCCCCAGTGTGTGCACCAACCCAGAAGCTCACTGAACCCCATTCTGTTGAGTTTTAGGAAGACTTCATTACAAAGGCATGATGTGGGGTTAGGGGCAAATGGGCTGCGTCACTCTGAGACTGAACTACTCAGAGAGAACCACTGATGTGAGACCATGAGATAATTTGAGACTGAGAATGCCAGAGCGAGGCAGAGAACGAATATAAAGATTCTAAAAGAATATAAAGGGCCTGCCTACCTGCCTCCCAGCCCCCCTGCTCAGCATGTACCTGCCTCCTTGCATGACAAGGAGCTCCCTGTGTGCCTGTGTACCTGGCTTCCTGAGAACATTAACAGCCTGTCAAATCTAGTGAAGGCTCCACGACTCTATTCCTCTGCCTGAATCGACATGAACCTGCTCTGTGCCTGCTGGCACTAGACTAAACTTCAGTACTCTAGCGGCCTCCCAACTCCATTTTGGATGTTCCCTTTATCAATTTTGATTTAATGACTTCTTAGTCATCCTTATAGTGGAAAGACATAAACATAAAATGTGAATGGACAAAACTCCAGCCACCTGGCCCTCCCCCTTGGCTTTAACTTGCCCAATACAGATGGTGATTAATGGTCCTTCAATACAACTCAACTGAGTGAGATGAGGCATGCCGTTGCTGTTATCCCTGTCAGCTGGGAAAGCTGTTTTCTGCACTCAAGCACCAACAATGCAGCACGGGCGACCACCAAGCTAGCCAGTACCACCTCACAAAGTAATTCCTTCTGTTCTTCTGAAATTCCATCTATTTATATAATTTAGGGTTATTTATACTAGAGTCCACTTGTCTTTATTCTTAGATGATGACAGAGAGTGATGATGGCAAGCCACATTTAGCTGCATCTGAAGCCCCAAAGTGCACAGATTTTCATGGGAGGTTAAAATGTTGAAGCAAAGGTGAAAGGTAGGTATAGTACTTTCAGACACTAACAAAGTTCCGATTTCAATTTCAGCATAAGGAAAAATATAATCTGAGATAAAGTCAGGGTACCCATTCTTTTCAAATTATAACAAAACCAGCACAAAGAATTCAAATGCAGACCTGGATAGCATCACGCTGGGATCAGCAGAATAATCCACCACCCCCTCCCGTCCCTGGGTTTCCTAATGTCTGGAGGCCTTAAATAGTCACTTCACAGAGAAAAGGATTTTGGAGATATTATTACAGTTTAAGATTTTGAGATGGAGAAATCCTGAATTATCTACCTGGTTGCAACCTAGTCACGTGACCAGAAAGATGCTGTGCTTTTGGCCTTACAGATGGAGGAAGGACATTGTTGTGCAACCTTCCCAGGCTGCGCAGTTTCTTTGTTGATTCAGGCAGTGAAAAGAGAACTTTGGAGCCTTTGGTGTATTTGAAGGGCCATTACTGCTGTATCTGGGGACCAGACTCGCAGGCAGGCCAGCAGGCAGGGAGATAGCAACTGAGCCTCCCAACCCCACCCCTTTTCTCTGCTCTTCTCTCTTTCTCCCTCCATCTCTCAGCCCAAGTACCCACACTTACAGGTATGTGGGCCCCATGCTTGCCGACTTCTTGGCTCAGGTGTCTGTAGTTATAGCCATGTGTGCTTGTCCATGCTCTGTGCTCAGTCCTAGGTGTCCATGTGTGCCCTACGCTTGAGGTCCCAAACACTTTTTGCACAAACATAATAATATGTGTAGACAATGAAACCTAGGAGGAAAGCAAGGCCACAGGCGGTAGCCATAAATGTTAGTGGCTGGAGGTGAAACAAAGCCTGAGCAACTCCATTTTCCCTATTGAGACAAACCAAGAAATCTGAAGGAATCATCAGAAGTTGGAAAGTGTAAGAAAGTGGATTCTCCCCTAGAGCTCTGCAAAAGAGTGCGGTGCTGTTAACATCTTGATGTTAGCCTGGTGAGACTCAAGTTAGACTTCTAACTTATAGTGTTAAGTAATAAATTTATAAATATAGCATTAGTATAAAATAGTAAGTATGATATTTTAAGCAATATGCTTTATTGGGAGCGATGATGTGGCTGTTTATCACTCTGTACTTGGCACTCAACCTAGAGCCAGGCAAACTTCATTAAGTACTTAGAGAATAAATGGAATGAAAGAATAAAGTGAGTGGTCAGGTGAGAAGTAAAATAGAAATTCCATTCACCCTAACCTCCTTGTAGGTGGGAAGGTAACTTAGCTTCATATGCATCAAGGACCAAGTTAGAAAGGCTAAAAATATGTTCCACGACCTCTGACCTTTGATTTGAGGATAGCAGTCCAATAACCAATGGTTGGTTTAGCAGTGCAAGCTGGAAATAGTGGTCACAATTTGGGTAACAGATCTGAGTCTTGAAGTGTACAAAATTGAAGTAACTTGGAAAAACAGAGGACTTGTGAATCTTAAAGTTTGTAAAGAGATTAGTCTGACTTGAGTTTGGAATGAATAGACAGCCTGAGAACAACCAGTGGTTTACGGTTTGCACGTAGCTACCAGGGTCCTATGTGACATTTCCCCACCACTCACCCCCCCAGGTATCAAGCTCTATGTTGGTTTGGGATAAAATCACAACCAATGATTTTGACATTGGATGGGGGGAAGGGAAGTTATTAAGAGTAAGATAACTAACAGGTCCATCTGGCCCTCCAGGATGAGTGGAAACAAAGAGATATAAGTCTAGGAACTGTGGTTGTGGTTAGGTTCATGGCTGTATCACAAAGAAATTCCAAATTCCTTTCTGTGTGACAATGAGATCCCACTTAAATAACTTTCCTTAGTTCAGACTGCCCAGCAGATGTTGGAATTAAATCTGTGGGCTCAAGTTCTCCACATCTGCAGCTGAGCAGAACTGGAGAAAGCAAAACTTGGTGGCATAAGCCTTCAAAAACTTTCCTGACTCATATCATGTTTGAGCAACCCATGGATCACTCTCCTATGGTGGTTAGTGTTGTGTTTATCATGATTTATTTATGTCTCTGAGTTCTTATGGAAGTGAATGTTCTGGGGCGAGGGTCACGCTGATCCATCTTGTCTTCTTAAGGTCAAGCACAAGGATACATGTCATAAAATCAATAATGACTGTTTATAGAAACCAGGACATTTTAAAATTCACATTGACTTGGTTTCTAGTTGGCAGCAAAGAAGTGCAGATCATTTTAATTTATTCAAAATTTTATTTATTCATAAATTCATGGTGTGTTTATACATCTCTGTGCATGAGGATGGAGCTGGTCCTGGCTTATTGGCTTGTCTACAGTGGCTAAGACTTTGTGATCAAAATGTACAGAATTATGAGTATTTACAAACCTTATGAAATTCACTCATTTCTCTAATTTGTGTCTCCTTTAGTTTGGCAGAATTTTGGTACATGTTGTTTTTCAGTTTTTAGTATATTTTTCTGTTTTGCAGAGAATTATTAATAGTTAGGGTGGTTTGTTCTGTTGCTTCTAGATATTCCTCTGGGATAGTATAGAGCAGAAGTATGTAAAAACAATAGCACATTTTAGTTAAGAGTTGTGAAATGTAGAAATCATCAGAATAGTTGAAGTTTTAGAACATTCTGCATTCCTAATATTAAAGTCAAGAAAGTTTTGCCCCTACTATCATAAAATTACTGAGACAGAAAAAGGAACAACTTGAGAAAGTAGAAAGATGTACATTTAATTTGCTGTTTATTTTTTTCATTTGCGTGAAGCTTGTTTTGATTAAAAATGAATCTTTCCCAAGTCTGAAAGGATGATAAATTCAGATCTGTCATTTGTCAGTTGGATGGCAGACACAAATTAAGTAATTTTTCTGAACATCAGTTCCTTATGTAAAATGGAAATCATAAAATTATGAAACTAGAACCAGGATAGTCAAGGAAATATTACAAAGAAGTATCAAATTTGAAGAACTGAAATTACAGTAACCCAAGACAATATAAACTACAGGAACTAGAGAGTGTATATTTGGTAAATAGGCAAATAGAGCAACAAAACAGAATAGAAATCCCAGAAATAGACTGAAAAAAATATAGTCAACTGATTTTTGAAATAGAGACAAAGAGAAATCAATGAAGCAAACACATTCTTTTCAGAAATGGGCTATCAGAACAACTAGATATCATGTGAAAATAATAATAATAAAATAAATTAATAGACACAGAGCTTACATGCTTCCAAACATTAACATAAACTGCAATATAAATATAAAATATAATCATACTCTTAGACTATAACACAGGAGAAAGTCTAGATGATTTGGGGTGTGGTGATAGCTTTTTAGATAAAATACCAAAGAAAGGATCCATGAAAGAAAAAAATGGTCAACCAAACTTCCTTAAAGTTAAAAAAAGAAAAATCTCCTGGGCTCCTGGGTGAAAAAGTCAAGAAAATGAAAAGAGAACTTACATATTGGGGAAAAGTATTTGCAAAAAACACATCTGGTACAGAATGTTATCACACTAGAATACAAAACATTAGGAATCTGTGCTTAGACTTACTCCCAGCATTATTTGATAACATTTACTAGAAATATTACATGCATATTCATATCCACAATAGTCATCTCTATTTCCTTTTGTGCTTTTTAATCAGATACTGATTTTTAATGCTGTATTTCTTTGTAAAATAAAGTAAAACATTTTAGAAACTACTGCACTTAATTTAAGAGTATTTTGTGACTTGAAAAATTTAAAAACCAATAACTAGTCCTTTGCAAGATAATTATTAGCTCATAACCAAGGATTACCCAGGAGCATCAAAAGATTAAGTGGCACATGCTCTCGAAGAGATTCTGCCATTCACGTCACAAAAGCAAAGGAAGCAGACTCTTGTGCAGAGAAAAATGTAAGTGTTATCAGATTCTTGCTGCTTCATGGGGCAAGGTGGGTTTGTTTGGGTTCTGCTGTGCCAGCTTCAACCCAAATTCTGTGAATGTTGCCCCTCCAGCTCCAGCAAGTCTGACTCTGGCCAAGCTCCCCAGAGCCAACTGGTCCACTAGCCTGCCCTGACCTGAGTAAGGTCAAGCTGGACTTTTCTCCCTCGACAGGGGAATTTCAACATAGTTTAGTAAACTTGAAGCTTGAGACATTTAAGCAAGTAGATATTTATTTTGATCATTCTGTGTAGAGAGGGGAGCTTGAAATTTTGAATTGATCATAATTAAAATCTTTCCAAATAATTTAAATAAGATAAATCTTTTTAAAGATAAAAAAGGAAAATAAATAAGTCTTTTAAAAATGGACAAAATACCTTAATAGACACTGTTCCAGGAAGATATACAGATGGTAAATAATCATGTGAAAAGATTCTCCACATCTTCTATTACTAGGGAATTGCAAATTGAAACAGCAATGACCTACCACTGCAGTGATTAGAAGGCCAAACCGAGAACCTGACAACACCCAGTACTGGTGAGGATGTGGAACAACATAAGCTTTTTTTTTTTTTTTTTGAAAAATAAGTCAACGTAATTTATTTAAAACACAGTGACAGTCACAGTGAGACAGACTGGCACAGGATAAAATTTTCATTGTATTGAAGAATTTTTTTACGATTCGATACATGGAAAACGTGTGTACACACATTTATATACTACACAATATACACAGTCGTTGAATAATGGCAAATATATAGATGGCATCTGTTTGACGCTGTCAGGCATTTTGCAGGCTGTGCTCTGTGTGGAACAGAATGACAGGGTGAAGGTAATGACTACATGGGGACATAATAATATATAAAGGTAGATGACAACAAGAAAATTGCAAAAAGAAATCAGATAGCAAAAACTGTTCTATTCAATTCTACTTATATTTAGTTTTAAACTAATGACACTAAGAATTTTAAAAGTCAGAATAGTGGGTTTACTTTGTAATAATCTTTTGGGTTATACAAGGGTTTTCGGTATATATTTTGGTATATACTTTCTGAATGTTGCTTATGTCACATTTGATGGGAAAAATCAAACCAAACAAAAGAGAAGCTTCACCCTGTTTACAAAAATCTAAGAAGCAATATGTATACTTCCAAGATAACCCTCAAAATGTCATTATTCCAGATCTAAGACAGAGTATTTTGGATTATAAGTACCTGTCTTGGGATTTCACTTGCAATTTGACATTGACAACCTCTCAATTTGAATATTTTAAGTCATGAATATTATGTACCTCCACTTTTGCATGTCATCTTTAATTTTTACCAATATCAATTTTAGCCTTCTTTTGGTATATATTTTACATTTCTCATTATATCTTTTCCTATATAAAAGAATGGTACTTAGTTACAATGAAATAAGGGCAAAGAAACTCCTATAAGGTACTATAATGGTAGCTATATATCATTATAATTTTGTCTAAACTGATAGCATGTACTTAAGAGTGAAACAGTGTAAACTGTGGACTTCGAGTTTGACGATATATAAAAACCAGATAGAGTCTTTATATTGTCCTTGATGCAAGGTCCTTGTTTAATACATATATTAGTTACACCTTACTATAAACCACACTAGTTTTTTCACCCCTTTGCAATACTTCTTTTTCTGTTTGTTCTATTTTGTTTCTCACTTTCCTTTGGCTTACTTTCCTATGTGCCTCTTGAACGATACTTAGAATTCCATTTTATTGTATCTTGCAGAGCTTTTGAATTTATTTCTGCATATGACTGTTTAAGTGGTTGCTTCGGTTATTAGTGATTGCATTGGGTATACATAACTTATCAAAATGGATTCAGGATTCTGGTTAGTTCTTCCATATTTGAAAGAAAATAACATTTCCCTCTGGCTTCCATAGCTTCTGATGTGAAAGTTATGCCATCTAATAGTTTTCTCCTAAAAGTAAGTTTTCCTCCTACTTTTTGATATTTTCAAGATTTTTTTTTATTTACATTGTCTCTGGTTTTCATCATTTGGTGTATCTTGGTATGAACTTCTTGAGTTTATCTAAGATTATGTCTTTTGCTAAATGTGGGGACTATTCAACCAATAGTTTACCAAACACTCTTTGTCTTATCATCAAATTCACTAATATCTTCCTCTGTCTTCTCCATTTATCTGTTGAACTCATCCTTGAATATTTCAGCTACTGTATTTTTTCAGTTTTTAAATTTCTATAGATTCTTGTTTTTATCTTCTATTTCTTTGCTGAGACTTTCTATTCATTTGTTTCAGTCATGTTATTAACATCATTTATTGGAGCATTTGTATGGTGCTGCATTCAAATGCCTCTCAGGGAATTTTAACTACTGCAGTATCTCATTTTATTGTCTGTAGATTGTCTCTTATTCAAGTAGTATTTTCTTGATTCTTGTTATAATCAATAATTTTCAGCTGAAATATGGATAATTTGGGTATCATCTATGACTTTCTACATCTTATTTAAATCTGTGTTTTATCAGGATTATTCTGACACGGGGGATGGGAAAGCACCTCATTATTGCCAGGTTGGGATAGAAATCCAGGCATCCTGTGGGCCCCCAATGACACACATTGGAGCCAGGGGTTCTGTGTTAGTGGCCTTTATTTTTGCATAGACGGACTAGGGTATAGGCCAGAGGTGCGGGGGTGAGAGGATTCACCAGAGAGAGTGAGGAGCAGAATAGGTAGATCCACTAAAATATACTGCTGAGGTAAGCAGCGGGCAAGACAGGAGAGGTCTGCTGTGCCATGTGTGTCAGCTCCTGGCCAGGGATAGAACTTAGGCCCAGGCCACCAGGGAGGCCCTCTGTGTTAGTGCTGAATTGGGAAGGAAGAGCTGTTTCCTCACTAGGCCCTTGCAATATCCCTCCCTCACTGGGAGGAGTGGACACCTTGTTGTTTTCCATGTGACCTTCACTGATGCAGGGGCTGGGGACTTTGTGACAGCTGGGCACTGTGGCAGGTCAAACCCTCCACTAGGCTCCCCCAGTAATGTCCCAAAGGGCAGAGGGCAGTGACTGTGCTGATGTTTGCTGGGGTTTATGCCACTGGGGGTTAATGCCAGTGTGGGCAGGAAGAGGTAAGAAGGGGTATGCCAAGGTAGGAGGATAATAGTGCTATAAATGACGTGTTTATGTGCAAGAGGCATGGTGAGGAGCTGTATATGGGGGTACACCAATGAGAGAGACTACATGTAAAGGGTGTTGAGTGTGTGCATATGTTTACTTTGTATTTATTGTGTGTGTGTGTGTGTGAGAGAGAGAGAGAGAGAACCATAAATTTTGGAGAGGAGATTGGGAATATGAGGGGCTGGTACCTGCATTGGTGAATTTCAACTTGTATTTGTGTGTGTCAAGGAATGTGTGTAAATGTGTGTGAGAGGTTAGAGATTGTCTACATGTGAGCATGGGTTTATCATTTATGTGTGCATGGTGACCATATAAGTCTGTAGGTATTGGGGTTACATCCCAAATGTGTTGGGAGTTGACTGTATGCAACAGGGATAACAGTGTGTGTGCTATGACTATATAATCAGAACAAATGTGCATATAAACACACATTATAATGTGTATATGAGCGTGTACATAACTCAGAGAAATCAAGATGTATTCCCACTATACTTTTTAATGTGGTAGTTGTGCCTACAAGAAAAACCATGAGTCCGGAAGCTTCATTTATTTATAAAGGACATATGTTACTCTATTAGGAAAAATGTTGGGTTTCAGTTTATATGTGATCTGACTATCTCTTGTTTCCTTCATTCCAACTGTCTATGTTTGATTTCATTAAAAAAGTAGAATCAGATATATGCAGGAAAGTCTTATCTTGACCTTCTAAACTTCCAGCTGAAAGCAGTCCAGCACCCATCAACATTTAGTCATTCTAGTGGTTCCCAAACACACTCTCTGTGTCCTTACCTTGAGTTGTTCTTTTTTGTCTGTAGAGCTAAAAAGAACAAAGAGTTCTTGTGTTATCCAGTTACCATATTTTCTGCAGTGGGAAAATACATTTGAGACAGAAACTAGAAAGTGATAAGCCAGATGTCACTGAGAATCCCTAGGTCAGGGCCTTTAGGGAGAAGGTTGTAGCTCTGGAAACTTAAACCCCAACCCTGCAGGCTCTCCCTGACTTCTGCCACTCTGTTGTCTCACTCCTCAGTCTCAGAGACTCAGAGACTTCCTTTGAGATTCATAATGCATCCTTCTTCCTTCACCTGTGGGAGGATGTTGGTTCACATATAAAGGGAATTTGGTCAGTGCCCATTTCCCACTCACCTTCTATCCTGTATCCTTCCTGGTTGCCTTCCCTCTTCAATCTCAAAAATGAATGATTCCTTCCCTGGCCAGGCAGTCCTGAGTACAGAGTGGACTTCCTGGCTGGTTTGGTTGCCATCTCTGTCCTGGCACTTTTTGGCTTCCTCCCCTCATGGGATGCGTGTGCTGGCATCTGCCTTTTTTGAACATCTCTCTCCATTTCCAAACCCACACCCTGTCTCGTTCTGCACAGTCTCCCTCAACACCCTGCCTGGCTCATCCCTTCCTGGTCCGCTGAGCTCATCCAGCTCTTGGTTTTGATACCACCCCCCACACACTTGAATTTTCTCTTCCTTTAATCAGAGGGAACCGCTCTCCAGTCACGTGCCTCTGAGGCCACTCCTTTTCACCCAAAAGGGAAGAGATGGAACTGTAACATCAGCATCTTATAAATAAAGGATGAAAAAATTCAGCAATCATCACAACATCACATGCACCCACTTCATGACTTGGGTTCTAAAACGCTGGCACACATAGCAATGTGAGGAGGCTTCCGTGGTTGTCACAACTGGGGGTCATTCTGGAGGGGCTGCTGATCCTGTGAAGATAGAAACCAGGGACTCTGCTGAGTACGTCCCAGTACACAGGATCCCCCTGAAGCACAGAATCATGGGACTCCACATGAAACCATGTTGTTTTAGATGCCTACTTCAGGAAAACAAGAACGGAGACTTGCCTTCTACGTTTTTTCTCTTGCTCAACAATGAAGGACCATTAACAAAATAGAGAAAAAGTGAGGTGAAGTAAAAAAGGGGGAGAAAGAGAAATTGCATTTAGTGTGCAACTCTGCAGGGACAGGACTGGAGAACGAAAAAAACTGCACATGAGATCGCCCATCATGAGGGCCTGAACCCTAAGCCACGTCACAGGCCATGAGGGAGGGACCAGAGCAGAACTGCCAGCAGTGGGCCAGGTATATGGTTCTGGTGGTATAAACTCTGAGAAAATCACTGACCTTTGCCCAGATTGGGAGATTGTTAACACCTCTCCTATTGTTCTGAGGCTAAAATATGGTGATCAACGGGCAGCTGTGGTACATATACATGATGGAATACTATTCAGCAATCAAAAAAGAAAAACTAGACACATTCATAGGAACATGGATGGAACTGGAAGGGATTATGCTCAGCGAAGTAAGTCAGAAGGCAAAAGAAAAATACCAGATGGTTCCTTCCCTAGGAGGAATATAAGGGAACCAAATAAGGATCAAGGAAAAAAATAAGAACAATAATAATAACAACAAGAAAGAAACAAAAACCAAAAATGAAAAAACAAGGACAGATTAGGGACACTTGGTGGGGAGGGGAGAGGGGGAGGGTTGAGGGCAAACGGGAGCATGTGGGACTGAGGTGATGGTGCACTGGTGATATGGTGATGGGGAATACATGGGGATTACAATTGATGTCAAATATATAAAAATTAAAGGGAAAAATAGAATAAAAAAATATGGTGATCAAGTGGGAAATAAAAAGTCGTAAAAATGTGCAAGGCCTTGCATCCATTTGTCAACTTCACATATGAAGGGAAGTCGAAGATTGAAGAAGAATCACGAATAATTGTGGCCTGTGGAAATGGGGCAGCTGAGTGTGTAGAAAAGCATAAGAAGGTGAACATGGAAAGAAACAGGATAAACAGGAAATTGGCAGAATTAAGATGTAGATGGAGCCACACTTGAGGAAGGGCCACAGAGGGAGACGCTGAGGGGTGTGAAACCAGAAGAAGCCAGGGGCACAAGGGAGGTTTGGGATAGAAGAGGAGGAAAGGACAAACAGAGAGGCCAGAAAAATGTGAGAGTTTATGGGGGAAGTGCAAGTCAGGAAAAGTAGGAGCTTTCAGTTAATAATATGGGGCTCCGCTGGCTGATTTGCAAAGATAATGCCTTTTAAGGGAATTCCAGGGACTGAGAACAGAAGCATAAACTGGCACTGATGAAGCTGGAAGCTGGATAAGGAGCATACAGCAGCTGGATCAGTGGACGAGCAAGGTCAGTAAGGGGTGGGGGTTGCAGGTGGTGACTGCAGTGAAGAGGGAGTGAGCTCAGGGCTCCTGTATGGAGGAAGTTTCCATGGGGATGGTCTGTCTAGTCCTTCACAGCTTCTGTATGAGTCTGGCAGATATTGGGCCTTTGTTGAGTGGATTCCACATCCATGAGTACTGAACTGTACCGTATCTCTCCAACACTGTGTACCAGTCTTTTCAGTTAACATTCCTTGAGATGAAATTTCAAAATACAGAAGTTTTCTACTATTTTTTTCCCGAAAGAAAAATACCAGATGACACATTTTAGATTTTTTTCAACATTTTAAAGGAATATTTAAAAATTATCTGAAGAGTTGCCAGGCTGGAAATTGGAGAGTCATTAGGTCAGTTAGTTTTGAAATGTCACTTGCTTATAAAACTTTGCTGTTTTCTTAGACATGTGAGATGTTTTGTAGGCATCTATTACACTTGGAGCAACTGTGAGTGAATACACTTTCCAGAAAACTTAAGGACCTGAAATGGGGCAAAGGTTACACATGTGCAGAATGATATTCTCGTAAGTTTGAAACTATTGCCCCAAGATTCTAATATTAGGATGAAGTAAGTGGGGAAGCATTAGTGTATTTCAACACTCAAAATTATTGATTGTAAAGTTAGAGGCGTGATACTTGAATAGGAAATATTTTAAGTAACATAGAGCTAAATCTGTTTGTTTTAAAAATGAGTGTGGTTTGGAGACTTGCATTTTGCTGTTGTCATAAAAAATTGTTCATCATGTTACTTGCTTTACATGTGTAGGTGTGGGAGACACCACATATCTAACACCTTAGCTATCAATCATAGAATCATAGAATCACCAACACATGAAACAAATGATGACACATTTACAAGGATACTGCAGGAAGCATATATTCAGAGGTATGGGAGTGGAGGGTGGTGGAATAAAAGCCTCAGTACTCTAATTCATTCTGCTAATTCAAATATGAATACTCTAATTCATATTTGGTCAAGTCGAACCTAAAATGTTTGGTATATGTTAGTTCCATAAGAATGTCCAGGGTACAGGCATTTTACTGGATGCTACAGACATGAAGCAATACTATCCTCACCAAAGAGATTGTATTTGTTCAAGAGAAGAGACAAATATCTAGGATGATAACAGTAGAGTACACTTAGTGGAAAATTCAATACTCTAAATGCAGAAAGGGATGCCTGCCCTCTAATCTGCTAGTATCAGATGGTATTTCAAGGAGTTAGTAGCTATAAATTGACTCTTGTCAGCTGGCAGAAATTTTTCAGATGTTCTTTAACCATTTAAGTCAATCCTAATTTCAATCTAAAGTGGATTTTATATCCCCTATTTCATTCAAACAGAAATGCTCAAAAAATTTAGTAACTAACGTGAGATGACAGAATATGTAAGTGACAAATGTGTGACAGGGATCCAAATCAGCCTGTTTCAATATTGGTGCTTCTCCTCCCCCTCTCCTTTTTTTCTGTTTTTTTTTTTTTTTTTTTAAAGATTGGTTTATTTATGCATCCAAGAACTGGGTACAAGCCAGAGGTGCAGGGTAGGGGGGCAGGTGATGAGAGGATTCACCAGAGACAGAGTAGGGAACAGAACAGGCAGATCGACTGAAATACACTGCTGAGGGGAGCAGCAGGTGAGACAGGAGAGGTCTGCTGCACCATGGGCTCACCTCCCTGGCCGGGGATTGAACTAGTGCTGCAGTGACTGCAGATAGCTTCATAGTGCTGTGACTTAACCCCTTGCACTACCAGGGAGGCCCAGTGCTTCTCCCTTTTTATCTAAGCTGCCTTACTCCAATTCCTTGACAAATCTCAGCTGAAGCCACATGACCTTAGGGGCTCTAGGACTGACAGATTGACTATGAATCTTTGAAGGAGAAAACGGACAGCCAGTTAGAAGGTGGTGTGCTGTCACTATGGCAGAAAGTGTCATTCAGGGGGTGACTGTTCCTGACTTGACCACAAGGACAGCCAGGATGCTACAAGTCCAAGCTACAGAAACACACTAACAGGTGACCAAGAAAGCAAGTCCATTCATTGTCAATGTCTAGAGAGACCAGGCCACGGGGGATGACTTCTTAGTGTGGCTAATAAGGTCATGACCACACCCTCCTAGTTTTAACCATTATTCCATATACCCCCAAATTGTTATCAAAGTAGAGGCACAAATGGTACTCATTATTGTTCAATTGTTTGTGCTCTGACTAAATGATTAGTCCAGTGAACCAAGAACAGCTCTAAGGGAAAAACCTTAAAATGAGTGGACTTTGAGTCCATATTGCCTTACGTGGAAATAGTTGTTTAATGGTACCTGTTTAATATAATGAACTCTATCTAAGCAGCAGTGTTAAGATCAATAGCCATCAGAATAATGAGTGTTGTAACACACTAAACTGCAGTCTTTATTTTTAGAAAGCATGTTTGTTCTATAAATACATATTGGCTTTTCTTGAAGTGATGTTGAAATTGTTTTTGGAATGATTTTGCATCCAAGTCCTGACCAGTGTTCTCTGGGTTCCAGGATATTGTTGAGCATGCACAGCTTCCCATGGCATCTGTTGAAGAAAAGGCTGGTCAGACCAAGGGCCCTTGAGGGAACTTCAAGGGTCAGGGCTGTGTGGACATTCTGAGAAACCAAGTTCTCTGCTGTCACTTTTGAGAGTAGAATGGAAATCAGATTTTTTTTTTTATATAGTTTTAACTTACTTTGCAGCTGAATGACAGCCTTTGTGGAAAACCAGTATTTTCTCTCCCCATTTTCCTATCCTGTGATTCTTTCCCTACCTCCACATGGGGAAAAAAAAAAAGAGGTTTAAGCAAATTTTAGTATTTTTACAATCAGAAGAAAGTTTCCATTCTAAAAGTTGTAAATGATTTATAGATCTCTGAAATTGCATTCCAAAAGAAAATATGTTTTTCCTTGTTATTCACTTTTTTTTTCTTACATGATTGTAGTCCCCCTAGTTTTCCCACTACCATATTGAACCACCACCAAATTAAAGAACCAGGGCTGGGCTGTCACCTGCCTGTCATGATGCTTCCACTCCTGGTCATTTCTTTGTTTAAGGTGCCTCCTATAATTCTAGACAGTCATGTGTGTTCCAGACTGTGACAGAATAGAGAGTGCTAAAAACATTTCCTCAATAGAATGAATATTTATAAACCATCTTTCTAGAAACACACATGATAATTTTGTTCTAACTTACCGGCCTAATTTTTGTTTCATGTCAATATTTATTTATAGCAAAACAAGAGAGATATGTAGGATACATATCACTGTACCTTATTTTCCTCAGCTGTGAAATTGGATTCTGTGTAAATTCTAAATTATAAAGCTCACATTTTTATAAGCATGGATGAAAAGTGCATGAAGTACTTGACTCCTACTCTTTGAATAAGAGTAGGATTCTTATTCAAAGTCAGTGAAGAGCAGATCCACGGAGCAAAATAACTGGTGGTCCCAGTTAAACTGTTTCAGAGTTTAACGATTCGTTCACAACTGAAGCTGGAGAAAATGGATATTCACATACCAAAAAGTAAAGTAGTACCCACACCACAGACTACATACCAAAAAAAGGGGAAGGGAATCAAAGATCCAAATGTAAAAGCTGAAACTATAAAATTCTTAAGAGAAATATTTTATGACATTTGACTAGGGTGAGGTAGCTAGCCACCTGTGGCCTATTAACTCTTTGTTTTCCTTTTTATTAAATAAATGTCATAATTGTTCCCTGAACCTGAGTGGTCTTGTAATTGTGCACCTGGGTGAAGAACTCGCACAGTATCTGTCCTCTATTGGGCACTGTCCTTAGTAGGCTTGAGGACCCCCATAGCCCAGCTTCAAGATGACTCCAGTCTCCAGTCCCCACTTAGTATTGTATCATACTAACTCCTGAGTCTTCCTACCAGCTCCACCCATGATGGGGCAGAGACAGTCATTTCTGTTCCGCTGTCTCCTTTTTCTAACCCACAAATTCATGGGTACAATCCAAGTTTTCTATTTTATGTGACTGAGGTGGAGGTTGCTTGTTTTGCAACTATAGAAACTAAAATATACATATACCCAGAGGAAAATCTTTAGAGTTTTAGAACAAAGAAAACTTAATTTTGTTTTACTAAGTAAATCCTTTCAATATAATTTCTCTTTTTCAAATGGTACATATTAATATTATAGAAAACCAGTCCATTAAACACATTTTAGTAAGTATTGACCTTACTCTACATGAAAGAAGTGAGTTTAAAGTACCAACCATGAACCTCGATTTTGCATGTGTAATTGTATACATGATGCAAATCAGCTACACGCTTTGGTTATGTTAAACTACTACTCAGTTTAGTTAAAACTGTTGACATTGGAGGCCAATTCAGGTTAAGTTAAGAATTTTCCCTAAAGTATAATTTGACTTACATTTTGATGTTTACATTTTTTTCACTTTTACTTAAAGAAGATAATTTTTACTGTAGTTAGGAATTAAAATGCACTGTACCTTATTTTCCTCAGCTGTGAAATTGGATTCTGTGTAAATTCTAAATTATAAAGCTCAAATTTTTATAAGCATGGATGAAAACTGCATGAAGTACTTGACTCAATGCTACATAATGATCCCCGAATATGCTACTATTCAATATTATAGTATAAAAGTCACTGAGGGTGAAAATAGTAATACTAGTGTCTACTTATTAGAACAATAGCACATGACAGACTATTTCTAGCAAAGTCTCCCACAGAAGAGATGTTACAGGATAGAAAGTGAAAAAGCAAAAGATTAGAAATAGACAAGAAAGATATGATATTAGAATTAAAACAATCTTAAACTTTTTAATCTCAAACTTTTTAATGGACTGTGGAACAGAGTAATTCAGCAAGCATCAATATTCTCAAATTATAATGTAATATTATTTTACATTAGTATTTTTGGAGTTTTAAAGTTGCTCTTATAATTACTTTGTACACAGATAAGGAGTGCTCTTGGGGTATAACTATAGTTATAATGCTTCCAGAAATGCAGTTTTCTCTTTAACATAAACCAAAATATCTGTGTTTTCGCTCGTGCCAAAAAAAAAAAAAAAAGACTCAGAATAAGAAGGAAGTTTATAATTTCCTTCCAAGAGATTATAAACTCCTTAAGATAAATACCAGCAACCAATTGTGTCATGTAATTGCAGGATGTTGGAGGCATAGTAATAGGCCTAGGAGACTCAGTGTGTATGTTGTTTGCCTTGTGACATGTAGTGTGGGAAACCCCAAAATTCTTGGCAGTTGTTCCCAAAATTTCAGTTTGCAACTCAGTAAAATGTCTTTAAAGATCATGGTAATTAGAAGCATATTTTGGGACACATCTGTTTTTAATTATCCTTAACTTGATCCATAAATCGCAGGGCAACAAATAGTTGCAGAGAGCTTTATATCTGTACACCTCAGACACTTCATCTCCTTTCATATGTCGATGCTATAAACTCAGAGTGGGTCCAGAGAGTTGTAGAAATCTCTACCATACTGTGGAAGTCACACTTAGAAAATACAAAGGAAAAGAATCCTCCATTAGATTGAAATTTCAGAAAAAGGAACGAGTAATTTGCAATGTGAGTGTATACCATGAAATATTTGGGAAATGCCTATACTCGTTTTGTTTTTGCTTTTGATCTGAAATTCGCTATAACTGGGTAGCCTGTGTTTTATCTAGCAAACCTGCCTATGAGTGGGACCTGTCCAGTCTTAGGTCAGGCTTGGGAGCTGGGCAAGCCTGTCATTGTGCTGACATTCCTTTGGAGCTTTCTATGTCCCAGATATTTCTGGAGGCCTTTTGTTCTGAGCATTTCCAGAGCGTACCACAGTTTGGATTAAATGGTCTCACCATTTAATAAGTATAAGACTTGTATAAGATACAAACCATATTGTATCTTAAAAGCTCTTTTTCAGGTAATTCTAATATCCAGTGTCACCTGAGAAATAATAAATCTGTAATATTATCAAGAAAGTGCTTATTGGAAATTAGGGGGTCATTGATCTTGGTCCAAAACAAGGTTTGATTCCCCAGGGACAGAGAATGGTGAATTTTTAAAGGGCCAAGCAGGCAGGTGGTTTGAACTTGGGTCACTAGTTTTAAAACTTTGATTGGGTCGGAAGTTCATTTGGTTGTTTTTTTTTTTTTTTTCGATTGGTTGACAGGTATCTTCAGACAAAAAGCTACAGGGTGAGATCTTTGTAAAAATCAGTAGATTGTCTCCAGTGTCTTTCTTAGTCATAGGTAAGGAGAAAAAGGCTGAGTTAGACTGCCTCAGCAAGTCACCCAGAGTTCTCAATGTGGCAATTGAAGATGGAGTCTATTGGGCTTTAACATAAGGCTCACACAAACAGGGGTGAGAAGCAGAGGTTGGAACAGATATGCTTGATTTATGTGAAGATGGTCATGATTCCCTCACACTGATTCTGCACCCACACAGACCCCCAACCACAGACAGACACCGTCTCCTTGTACGAGCGTGTTTCCCTTCTGCCATAGTAATAGGCACAGACTCAAATGTGGGTGGGCTTATTTTAACTGAAAACTGAATTAGACCAGTTAGAGCCCTGACAACCCTCTAAACTTGTTTTCACAAAGGACATTGGTTAAAAAAAAAATCACCAATCACAAGACCAGTGGCAAGATCTTTTGAGTGGATGTTACAGGGCAACCCTAATATAAAATGGGTTTGCCTGACTGGGTCCTCACCCGCGCACTCCAACGGCACTAATAATGCCCCAACTGCAGGCACACACAACAAAGGTTAATAAAGGGTTTTATTTACAAGGGAAGGAGAAATAGCGTAGTGAATAACACAAGGGGAAGAGAGGGATACAGATCTATAAATATCCTACCAGTTCCTTGGAGCTGGAACCCAACGGTGCGCTGAGAGCTGACCCCAAAAAAAAGAAAGAAAAAAAAAAAGAGAGACCCAAGGCCCACGTGTCTGCTTTTATACCCAGCCTGGCTGCTCAACTCCACCCTCAGGTCCCAGTGATCCGCTCTTGGATAATGACCTTATGGGATTTGTAGTCCTTGGATCTTGTAGGTCTGGAATGGGGGTCGAAGTCCATAACCTATTTGTATAATCCATTCAGGAGGGTCTTTCCCCCTAACATGGAGACCCTATTAACTGACCAGCATTAAGTTGATTTTTAAAGTTTAACTGGGAAGAAACTTTTCTGACTCTCTTCTGCCACCAGTCCTTTTATTCTCCCCAGAACAGCACACTGTGATGTACCATTTATTCCCAGTTTACTTTGACTGTTACTAGAGATACAAGGTAATCAGCCTCAAAGGAGAACAGGATGGGGCAGGAAGACAGGATCACATCAGGACTCCTGGCATAAGGTCAAGTGCAAAGGATTGGAAAAATCTCAACAATAGAGACATCAGTTCCTAACCACCCTTCATACCTGATTACGTTCTGCTAAAGGAAAACAGCACTGTTATAGAGAGGCTGAAGAATTAACCAATGACAAATTAACCACAGATGTTTCTTCCAGAAAAGTGACAAATGACTTGCACCCATTTCAGTGGAGATATTTTTAGCTCATACAAAGAATATTTTTAAATACTTAAGACAGATCCATCCAAGTAGTTTCAACAGAAACTGTGTTAACTAGACAAACACAAAACCAGAGTAATATTATTAATATCTACAAAAAAGAAACTCACTTACATTTGGTTATTTTTAGGCTAATACCACTAACTCAGGATTCAAATCATCAACTTTAAGCAATGTGTTTACAACCCTAATATGTGCTAATGGTCTCTGATACCCTCTGGGAAAGGTGGAGCTGAGAGAGCAGAAGTGCTGGAGTTTGGAATGGTAGTGGGGGTGGAGGCAGCCGTGGTGGGGTAGTGTTCTGAGACTTGGTTATTTTTAGGCTGCTGTTCACCATGGACATTCCAATAAAGAATAAATGTTTTCTATCTTTCAAAATGCCCAAGTACATTTGCTGGGCCCTCAGATTCTCACAGGAAAATTAGGGTTTCAGTCTATCTTTCCATTTTAAAGATAAGACAGCTAATGGCAGCAAAAACCTGTTCCAAACCTTGTTAGTTCAGCTTTGTTCAGTAATTTCTTCCTTTCTGTATTATCTCAGGGCACAGTAATACAATGTATGTTCTCACTGGTCTAGAACTTGCGAGGGAAATAGACTCATCTGGAGTTTTATACCAAATAATTCACAATTCCAGGCAGGACAACTGACACACCGAAACCAGGGTCCCACGGTGTGGGTTAAATTGCAGGAGCCTCTGGAAAAGTGGTGGTAGTTCCCCCCACCCCACCACCACTAGAGCTGCTGCTTGTGGGTGGCCCCTCCTCCGATACCTGGCCCCAGATGCTGCTTATGGGTAGTGCAAGCAGCAGCAGGGGGCGAACTTTTTAATACCCACCACTAGTGTCCTCAATAGGGTTCAGGCTGTGGGCAGAGGCCAGCAGCAATGGCAGACAGCAGTGGTTTCTCTAACATACCACCCCAAGGCACACAATCCCTGGGGGAGGACTGCAGGGAGGAGCATGGAGATCCACAGGGCAACTTCAATGCTGTGGCTGTCTCCAGCTGCATACAGTAGAGAGGCCCAAGGAGACTGGACTAACATGGCAGGCTCCCAGAAGAATCCACCCTTTTGTACTGTTGCAGGCATCCCCCCACTGTACACTGTTATATTTGGTGCCTGGATTATACAATGGGCCAATCATGTGCAAGCTATGAGCTGACTGGCATGGTCCAATCAGCCATAAGATTGAAAATGGTTCAATCAGACCTGTAGGGGCAGGACCCTAGAAGAGGAGATAAGGCAGGACAGGAGCCAGTTTGGGAAAGATGCTGCTCCAGGCCACCCAAGAAAGAAGGGTGGCTGTTCCTGGCCTCTGAGGAACAGGAAAGAGACTCACCAACTCTGTTTCTGGGTCCCAAAGAAAGGAAAAATAAGCATACAGTAGCTGAACTCTCTCCTAGGAGAGAGGACTGGCACAGACTCTCCCACGTGCCATCAGTGGGAGTATGGCCTTGTCTGTTAGTGCATAACTGAGGAGTGCTGAAAGGACCCCAATCTGTTAAAAGGTGAATTCTCTGAAAGGATTCAGAGCACAAAGGCAAAGGAAGCATACTTTTAGTGTGAAAATAATAATAATAATGTGATTGAAGTGTGCATAGGGAGAGAAGAAAGGATATTCCTAATAACCCTCTGAAAATTACCTATTCCCTTGTGGGCATATGCCCAGCTGAACAGGCCTTGCCCAGAACAGGCCACTGAGTTCTGAATGCTTGTCACGAGACTAAGATACCCTCTCGCAGTGTTACCCCTACAAGAAAGGGGTTTGGGCAGATCCTAGAGAGCTGGGAAAGAAGGATATACCACATCAAGATGACTGTCATTGTCTGTTCAAAATAAAAAATTAGGATTAGAATATTTTAGGATTGGATGAAGTACCCTTGTCTTTCTGAAGACCAGGCTTGGTCTCATTATGGCTGAGCAGAGAGAAAGACTTTACTCCATCTAAAGTCTATTGTTACAGAGAGAATCTCTTACAGGAGATTCTGTGTTCCCTGCCCCACATAAGGAAATGGAGCTGAGCAGGAAGGGGAAGATGGGAAAGACCTGATGAGAACACGGAGGAGAATTTTGTGGAGAAGACAGGAACTTTGGACTTGCACCACGGACTCAGGAGACATGGAAGGAGTTGAGGCAGGTAGAGACACTTGGAAGAGATGTGTATGAGAGGCCTGTAGGAGAGCTGACGATAGCAGTCTTTTTTTTTGTCTTTTTTTTTTCTTTTTTTTTTCTTTTTTTTTTCTTTTTTTTTTCTTTTTTTTTTCCTTTTTTTTTTCCTTTTTTTTTTCTTTTTTTTTTTTCTTTTTAAGATTTATTTATTTATGCATACAAGAACTGGGGTACAGGCCAGAGGTGGGGGGAGGTGAGAGGATTCACCAGAGACAGTGGGGAACAGAATAGGCAGATCAACAGAAATACACTGCCGCGGGCAGCAGCGGGCAAGGCAGGAGAGGTCTGCCACGCCATGTGGATCACTTCCTTGGCCGGCAGCGGGGATCGAACTCGTGCTGCAGTGACTGCAGTCTGCTTCATAGTGTGTTGCTTAACCCACTGCGCCACCAGGGAGGCCCGACAATAGCAGTCTTTACCTTAATTTATACTTTGATTTTGCTCATTTCATCCCAAACTTTTTTGGCCTCTCTACCTCTTTTCTATAGTTCCCCACCAGAAGATGCCTTTGACTTTGTGTCAAGTTTTTGTGACTCAGGGGTCCTGCTTTGGGTCAATCCTGTTTGAGTGGGCATTTACCCACAAAGGGATGGGTACCTTTGGGTGTTTATACTGGAAAACTATTATCCTTTCCTTCTTCTCTACGTACATATCCTATTAAAAAAATCTTTCACACTGAGAGTATGCTTTGTCTTTATATGACAGATGGAAGAACCCATCTAAAGTGTACATTCTTTAAGGAAACTGAATTTTCTTTGGTTATCTTTGAAATGGTCTTAGTGTTTGCCCTAGATACTTTAGTAATAAGTTTACTGGGGCATCTACTCTGACATACTAGAATCTTAGTTTCAAATTTCTTCTTGATATAGAAGTATATTGGAAAAAATTGTAATGGGCACAGTGAAAATTAATCAGACAGACCACAGGACAAATTCTTCAAAAAATTGGGCTATCCTTGTCTTTCAAATGGAGTCATTCTCAGAGAGGTGTCGCTCCAGAAACTGTGGAGTCAGGGGTTGTCCACTAGGCATTCTCTTCTAGGCATTGAGAAATACTTGGCCTTAAGAAAAAATAATTCATATTTTTCTGTCCTTCACCCTCTTCAGAGTCAAAAGAAGATCCTTTCTTTGAAATGCAAATTTCAGGAGCAATTTCTTCTTTGAAAGAATGAGTAAAAATAAAGGATTATTTTAGGCACAATGACAGATGGATGGTTTTGAGGATTCTCCCACCCTTGAAAAGTTAAAACCAGCATCTCAAAGACATATTAAATCTTGATGAAAGATTAATGTGGGTGATTTCATTTTGAATCTGTCCCCACTGTCGTTATAAGCAGTTTCCCAAATCTCTTATAGAAAAATTGTTTTCACTAAGTTTAATAATGAAAATCATTGACTATCCAGATAATTTAGGCTGAAATTACTGAACTTTTTTTAAAAAATATTTATTTATTTATGTATACAAGCACTGGGGTACAGGCCAGAGGTGTGGGGGTTGAGAGGATTCACCAGAGACAGAGTGGGGAGCAGAACAGGCAGATCAACAGAAGTACACAGCTGAGGGGAGCAGCAGGCACAGCAGAAGAGTTCTGTCGCGCCACGTGGGTCCCCTCCCTGGCCGGCAGCAGGAATCGAACTCGTGCTGCAGTGGCTGCGGTTTGCTTCATAGTGCATTGCTTAACCCACTGTGCCACCAGGGAGGCCCTACTGAACTTTTAGATGTCCTTTTTGCTTTTCATTGTAAGTGAGAAAAACAATGTAATGTCTATGAATAAAATATACCTTATGTCAAATAAAAGCATGTGTTCTAGAAATTGGGAAGTTATTTGTGAATCTTCTCCAAATTTTAAGATTGTTACAATCTAATTATTAGGAAGTTAAGGTTATAAGGGTTAGGAGTTAAATAAAATGATGTAAGAAATGGGAAATTAAAGGGTGTAGAAGACTAAGAAGCTTTTATGTGGTCAAATAACTTGTTAAAAGTTTTGTTTTTAAATTAAGCTTTAATATTAGTAGTGTATTTATATAAAGCCATACTATTAATTTCTTTCATCTGCTTAGGTGATAAAAGTATTCTTAAATTGTGATCAGCTTTTGAAAAACTGCTTTAATAATCTAAAGGTCTGATGCTTTAAGACCTTTGGTTAGCTAGAGAAATCTAATCCTGTCATCTTTGATGAGCCTTGTCATGGAAATATATCTTCTTTTAAAATCTTTGTTGCTGTGAGCAATTAAGTATTGTATTACAAAAATCTGTGTGTGCTCAGCCTGTGACAAAACTTCCCTGGAAATCAAAATGCTAAAAAATAAGTCTTTGATTCATTAAAAAAATATGGGAGGTCTTGGAAGGACTCCTAAAACACTCCATAAAGCTGTTCTTCTTGTGGAAAGAGATTAAATTAATTGGAATGTTGAAACTTCATGGGAAACACTATCATAAGGGGAAATGTTATGCCTTATTAGCATGTATGTGCATATTAACGTAAGTCATCTAAATGTTATGCAAAACTTAAAGTCTAATATGTTCTGGTATAATATTATTGCTGTTCAATTCTGGTTATTCTAAAATACTGTATGTCACAAAATTAAGTAAATTTCCTTGTCAATTTTGTTGTAATCAGACCTTAATTGTGGTAATAGTGGGCAGACTTGGGGGTACCCTGAGTCCTTCAAACTTACACTCTCTAAATGGGTTCTGCCATCTACCATATAAAAATAAAGCATAGGGTTAGTGCACAAGAACTTCAGTAGACAATAACCTTAATAGAATTAGTATGCATAGAGATAAGAGAAAGGATATAGTATTCCAATGAAACATCCAAAGTTGCCCATCCTCTCAGAAGTAAATGCACAGCCCAAAGTGGGGCAAAAGGGGGGGTCGATAAAGACTGATCACTTACCAAAAGTCCAAGACACCTTCTGGAAGGGAACCATACAAAAGAGGTAAAAGAGGTTAGGCAAATCTGGAATGAAAAGAGAAAAATCAAAGTCCAAATAAAGATAATGTCTGCCATTATCAGCCTCCCCAAGATTCACCCTTATCTCTTCCAAGTGTCTTTCCATGTCTCCCAAGTTTCTGGTGCAACTCCAAGGCATAGAAGCAAGTAAGGCTTCTTCACGTGTCTCTCCGTTCCATGTGCCTCTTCCAAGTCCTCTCCAAGTTTCTCTCCCAAGTCCTTTTTAGTTTACCCTCCTGCTCAGCTCCACCCTTCCTTAGGTAGGGCAAGGAATATAGAATCCTCCTTTTATAGATTACGCTGTCACAATTTTAAAGGATTTTTGGCATTTATAGAAGCTATTATTTATTCTTCTTTGTAGTCACAGAAATTCATGGGAAAAAGACTGACAAATACTCTAGAAATAAAGGTTTGGCATGAAATTGAGGATAAAAAATGCAGAGCTTATGAGAAATAGACATAAATTTTCTAACAATACATCAAGATTTGCTACTGGAACTGAATGAACTGTGAAAGAATAATACAATTTTAATGACTTTATTGAAATATTAATTTAAAAAATTGATCTGAGTTATCTTTTTGTGATCATAACTGAAATATTGACTTTCTCTCTGGCACCCCCAAAATGTGAACTTATAGTAATTATTTTCTCATGGCAATGTGTTTATCCGTATAAATCCAAAAACATTATTTCCCAGCTCTATACTAGACTATTGGAAATGTGATATAATTATTGAGATTTTGATGGGAATGTTATATATTTAAGATTGGATTGCTTTCAGAAATCCACAGATATCAAAACTTTCAAAGGTAAGAAAGTCTGAATGTCTTGTTTTCAGAAATATTATCCCTTGCAAGACCTGAAATCCCCAGGTATTTTGGGGTCTTGAAGAGAGAAACTTACCCAAAAACATAGGTACAGCAGGTAAATTCTAATGAGACACTTTTACAGTCTTGAAACTTGAGAGACTGAATAGAAAGAGCTCCAACTGATTCTTTGTGAAAAATTCAGCAAAGCATATTTTTAACAATAATATTTTATTTTGTTCTTTTGTTTATGCAAAAAAATAGTCAAATTTATTGGAACTAGACTTAATTTGCAAGTGAGTTTTACAATCATTATTTGGTAGCGTTGGAGTGGAGGTGGAGAAAGAGATACTTTCAGTGAAATATTTTTGTGGATATTAGATTCTAGTCCTCTTAAATCACTTTTGAAGTTTTTGATTTTACTATAAATAGGTCTGGGGCTTGAATTTTTCTAATATCTGACTATGACTTTCTAAAGTAATCTTCTAGTTTTTTTCCCCCAATCTTTTTGGCTTCAAATGATTGAAAACTAAAACTGTCTTTCTGAAACCATGAAAGTTAGAAATGTGAAATGGAAATTTCAGAGAAATCACCAAAATGACTGTGACTGATGGAAACTTAGAGTAGAAAATTTAGGATGGAAGCTTCACAAAGCCAGAAATGAGAGGTAGGAATAGAAATGATAAATAAATCATAAAACTGGCTATGGAAGATTTGCAAAGATGAAATCCAGAGGTGGGGATATGGAGGATTGTCAGTCATTACAAAGAGAAATTATCAGTCCTTACAGATGACTCCAAATAGACCTTATAAGTGCTAGATTCCACAATAGATAAAATTCTACAAAGGAATGACTTTCCCTAAAGAACACTATATAAGGATGCCCTTTGCTCTGGCAAAACACAGCTTGTTGCTCTTTAAGAACCGCTTATCTGGGGCCTCCCTGGTGGCGCAGTGGGTTAAGCAACGCACTGTGAAGCAGACCTCAGCCACTGCAGCACTAGTTCGATCCCTGCTGCCGGCCAGGGAGGGGACCCACATGGCGCTGCAGACCTCTCCTGCTGTGCCCACTGCTCCCCTCAGCAGAGTACTTCCGTTGATCTGCCTGTTCTGCTCCCCGCTCTCTGTGGTGAATCCTCTCACCCCCCCACGCCTCTGGCCTGTACCCCAGCTCTTGTGTGCATAAATGAATAAATCTTTGAAAAAAAAAAAAAAAAAAGAACCGCTTATCTATAGCTATGCAGATACCTCTTTTTCCTAACAAACTTGCCCTTTAAAAAATGCAGGTTTCACCTGTTTGTGTCTATGCACACATCTTCTTTCTTACAAAGAACTTAATAAACTCATCATGTGCCACTAAGTTGGGAACTCTGTTGAAACCTTTCTCAGAAGGGACCCAAGAAAACCACTCACGGACCCCAGCACTTACAGAGCAACTATAACCAAAGACCTTTTTTATACTTTTTTTCAGTTGACTAGGTTATTCCTTCTCAGCAGGAAGCAGACAGAATCCCTAGCTCCTTCATCTCGATTTTAAAGATAAAATCTTTTTTAAAGAAGAGAGGGGAATTTGTGGTTGGACTTGAACCATGGAATATAGTTAGGTCAACAACAGTAGGTTTCAAAACACATATACCCCCAAATGCACCCCAAGTACAGTTGTCCACATTTGTGTTGATTGAGGAGTCTGGGAATTTTCATATCTAGGTTTTGTAAACAGCTGCTTTAGCACCATGCTCACCAAATCTTTGTTGGGTCTAAAACCCTGTCTCCAACTATTATCTTGCATAAATTGAGGACCACTCTTGCATTTGTTATAAAATTAATGTACCATAGAGTGTCCTCTGACAAGGTGTCTTTAGAATTAAATACCAAAAAAAAAGTATTTCCTTTAAAGGCATTGCCTTGCTTTTTATCAGCACACAGATCTTTGTGATTTTTTTTTTGTTTTTTAAAGATTTATTTTATTTTTATTTATGCATACAAAATCTGGGGTATAGGCCAGAGATGTGAAGGGTGAGAGGATTCACCAGAGACAGGGTTGGGAGCAGAACAGGCAGATCTATTGAAATTCACTGCAGAGGGGAGCAGTGGGCTGTGCCATGTGCGTCACCTCCCTAGCTGGGGATCGAACTCATGCTGCTCATAGCCACCAGGCAGGCCCCTAGGCACAGCTCTTCTAATTTCTGAGTTAGGAACTCTGTAGCCAGAGTTAGCTTTCAGAAGTTGCATATATCAGCATATGGATTGGTACTCCCTCTGCCTTTTATGATGGGCATGCCTTTTTATCAGAAAATATGAGTTCTCAAAGTATTATTATGACTCTCAATCATGATTTACTGACCCCCAAATATACTGAGACAATTTAGAAAACATTATTTTTCTATAGCTTTTTTCATCTTATTCCATTAAATGACTCATGACTCACATAGCTATCATTGTAATCATTCAAAATCAATTTTATTCATAGTAATGACCACAGAGGGTAGGTTCTGGCTTCTGTTCATCTCAGAAGCTGCTGCCATGTTCTTTAATATCATTTATAAATGAAATATAAATTATAAATGCATCAATTCAGTATCTCTGATTTCTTTTTTTTCTTTTAAGAGATACATGGACATAGTTCATGCAGGGCAGTATCCGTATGATTTGGTGATATGAAAATTATTGGCCCTAATATGTTGATGAAGAAAGATGAGTTTTATTTGACTTTTTTTTCTGGAAAGCATCTGACCATTGAGGAGGCAGGAAGTGATGCATCTTGTTTATTGACTAATTTGGATGACATGTTTACTAAAACATATCATTTGTTTCTACTTGTCTTGACCAATAAGCAGTGGTGCATGCTATCAGCAATTGGTGAATTTTGTATGTGCATATATATATATACATATCTAATACACAGACACACACATATAACTCACATATAGTATTTGAAGAGATTGATGACAATCTCTTGGTTATCATAACTGTAAATGAAGTTATGGTAATAATTCCAGGCACATGGTAATTTATGCACAAATTCTGAAATGACAAGGAATGATCCAGCTAGGCCAGTTCATAGCTGACCTCAACTAAGGACTCCCTAACCTTAGTTTCAGTTTTTAAGTGTAGTTTTGTTATTCTTAATTAAAAATCAACAATAAAGAGGATTCTCCCACTCTGCTCTCATTTAAGGGGTGCAAGCCAAGAGTAAGGTCTAGACCTGTGAAGATGCCGCAGTACCTGAAGACAGTTGTCTTTAAGCAAAACAGTAACTTCAAAGAAAGACAGACTTCAATGTTTATGGGGTTGCTAAAACTCCCAGTTCCCAGAAGATAAAACTCTAAATAAATAGGGTAAATTTTAACAACCCTCATTGCTTTCTTCAACGCATAGATAGCATCAGATGGATACATTAACCAGACCCCAAACCAATTATCCTGACTGTACAGAAATCCTTGTATAACTGTGTAAAAGACCCACTGAGAGTTTCAGACTTTGGGCAGTATTCCCAGAGCTATCTGGAGGTTGTTTCTGGGTTCAGTTCCTCGATAGTGTTTCTTTATTAAACACACTTATTTTTGCTTGCCTCAATTTATTTTTAGTCAACAGATGACAACCTAGGAAGACCCAGAGAAGTTGTCTAAACCCACCTAGATCACTGAGTGGGCCTGATACTCTGGTACCCACAAGAGCGCTTTGGGCCCATTCAGTTCCTGGAAGCTCCAGGCATAGTGACCAGTGGCTGCTACCCTCATAGACCTTCCACTTGGCTGACAGTCCTTGAGTTTGTAAAGAGTTGAATTTATCCAGGAGTGAGCATGAAATCATCTGCTAACACAAAGATCAGAGAGGGAATTCTAGACTCCAATGTGAAAACTTAACCTCATTGCCAACTGGTAAATGTGGGGTTGCTGTTTGGCATTTATTTCAGAGTGTTCTCTCTGAATTGACAAAGACAAAAGATTTGCTCAGAATTTATATGACTGATGTATATGAGAGAAGCCTCAACTTTCTCTGAAGTAAAAGAGCAAGAGGTTTCTCTGGCTGATTTGTTAGATTTTTCTAAGTGAATAGTAATGTACAGAGGTACCTGAGAATAAATCTTCTGCCATGAAGTGTCTACTAGGAAAAACACTTTCATATATCTTTTTGCTCACCCAGGAGATAATAATCCAGTTGATCCCCCATAGCTTATGCCCCTACAGCTTCCTTAGCAGCTGTTAACTAAACCTTCTAAACACACATGGCTAAACTCACACTCTGGTCACACCACAGGAAGATAAGCTACATGAAACACATTTGGGATCCTAAACAAAAGGAAAGCCAGCAGAACAAAACTTGACTTCAATTATGAGAAATAAAACTTTAAAACCAAAAAAACCTAAGAGTTGCAGTTGATGCACCACCATAAAATACCCCTGCAGATTTTATGTCCAATGTTTGTGGAGAAAATAAATGCAAGTGGTTTCTCTAAATGACAGGAATTAACTAAGAAGAATCTTATTTAAAAAAAAAAATAACTAATGTAGGGAACTTTTAACATACCCAAACTTGCATATTTGCATTTGTATTAAGGAGATCTGGCTTAAAAGATAAACAAATAAGAAACTAATTTCAGGTCTCCAAGTGATTAAATAAATTAAGACTTGCTTCCTAATATAGAAGGTGGCTCTGGACTTTCTGAGACTATGATCTTCTGCAAAGATGATCTAAATTGAAGTCTTCTAAATCTCCTAATTTGCCTGCTGTAGCTTCCTCTTTATTTTAAGTAACAATAAAGATACTCCTTTCATTTCTTATTTTCCTTGGACTAAAACTAAATTACAGACTATTATTGGGAATTTCCTAATGCCTTTAATGATTCCTTAGGATCTACCCATTTTCTTCCCTCCAAAAATAGAATGGTCTTAGATATTAATACTGTCTTGCAATGAGCAACCTATACCATAATCCAAGCACCATATTGCCTTTCGATTCCTGTTAAGTTTTTTAGTGTTTTATCTTTGTTAAGTTATAAGTTATGCCTGAATGATCTGATCCCTAACCCAGAGGCATTTCTATATAATGTTTTAAATCATGAGACTCTTAATAGAAGCAATTGTGAGTTTTTAAAATTATTATCTTAATTCTTCCATGTATCTGTATTGTTGTGACATATACTTCGAACACAACCAGATAACTACTAAATGATTTATTCCCAACTAAGCCATCATATGTCTTGCTTTCTGTGCAGGATGAATTACAGAAGAGCGGGATATGTAAGGCTGGTAAGCCAACTAGGAGGTATAAAATATTAGAAAAGACAAAAAAATGTGACTACCTGCTTAACTTACAAACTGAACTCAGACAATCTGAGGCTTTTCTTCACTTTCCCTTAAAATGGAGCTAAAAGTAATCAGAAATTTCTGTAAGGATTCAACACTTAAAAAAGATTATGGTATGTTGTTTTAACTATCTGAACTTCATAATGATTGAATATTACAAGGTCTCTATAAAAATTTAAGTTTTGGTGGGGAATAATATTTTTTTTTTAAAGAAAACTATTCCCCTTACAGCCACCCAAGATAAAGTCTCATAAACAAGTTTCCCTATAGCTGGGAAGGAAAAGAAAAGACTATCTGAAAGGGCAGACCTCTACTGTGGGCAATTTGGAAGGCCATAAATACCCAATTAGAGACTAAATCTTGAATTACAAGTTGAGAAGAATTTTAAAGTATTAGAGACCTTAGCATGCTCTCTTACACAGGTGTGAAATGAGCTGCAAGTAAGGTTCAAGATCTTATGGCAAATCCTGATGGAAATACTGAGAGATAAAATTCCTAAGAGAGAGAAAAAAAATTAAATAGCAATTACCCTGATATAAGAGAGGCATTGCCATTAAAAAAAAAGAAAAAAGGAGGTTCCATTTTTCCTGCTCATGAGAGAGACACATGGTAAAGAAAGGCCCAGTTGCTACTCACCTTTGGACTTATGCCAGGGACGTGGGGGATTTGGAGGAGACTTGGAGTCAAAGCAAAACATGTAGGGACTCTTGAAAATGACTCTTTAGTGAAAGACCGATGGGAAGGCTGAAAATGGCAGTCTTCATCTTCATTCATACTTTAATTTTCTGTATTTTATTCCAGACTTAATGCAATAGTGTGATTTAAAAAGGGGATTCCATGTACTCTAACCCACCTTAGGAAGGGTGGAACTGAGTAGTGAAGGGAAGCTAAAAAGGACTTGTAGGAGAAGATTTGGTGAAGTCACGTAGAACAGAGAGACTTGTGAAGAAAGTACTCTTGCTTCTTTTCATGAACTTGAACCAATGACATGAAAGGACACACTTAGAATGAATGTGCTGAGAGGCTGGTGGGGAGGATAATTATGGAAGCTTTTATCTTGACTTGGACTTTGATTTTCTTTCTAGGCTTGCCTGACCCCTTCTGCCCTTTCCCTATGGTTTCTCACCAGAGAATGCCTTAGATATAGGGCAAGTATTTTGCCCTCAGCGGTCTTGCTTTCAGCCAAGACAGTTGGGCTGAGCATTTACCCATGAGGGGTTGGGTGTCTTTGAGTGTTTAATTGAAAACCATTATCTTCATTCTATCACACACTAATTCTATTAAAATTCTTTTCTTTTTTTTTTTATTAATTATATTTGACATCATTTGTAGTCCCCAGGGAGTACCCACGACCATTTCACCCATGCACCATCACCTCAGTCCCTTATGCACCCTCTGGCCTCTTCCCTGTCTTTGCCCTTCCCCCTTCCACTCCCCCCACCATGGTCCCTTTGATTTATCCCGGCTTTTTGGTCTTATTGAGTTTTTTTGTTTACTTTTGGTTATAATTGCCCAATTCCTTGAGCTTATTCTTTATTGTTGTTGTTGTTCTTTCATATTCCTCCTAATAGTGAAGCCATCCGATATTTTTCTCTTGCCTTCTGACTTGTTTCACTTCACTGAGTATAATTCCTTCTAGTTCCATCCATGTTTCTATAATTGCCCCTAGTTTCTCATTTCTGATTGCTGAATAATATTCCATCGTGTATATGTACCACATCTTCTTGATCCAGTCCTCTACTTTTGGGCTTTTGGGTTGTTTCCAGGTCTTAGCAATTACAAATAGTGCTGCGATAAACATAAAATTCTTTTCTATTGGTGGTCTCACATACTAAGAGTATGTTTTGTCTCTGTGACAGATGGCAGAACCTATTTAGGGTGTTCATGTTTGGGAGTCTTGGGGTGCCCCTCAATATGCCTGCTAACATCATCTGACCCTTTCTTTTGTCCTTTTTCTGTGCTCCCCACCAGAAGGTGACTAAGACTTGCGTCAGGCTTTTGGGCCGCAGGGTCTCTGCTTCAGGCCAAATCTCTTTGGCTGGGCATTTACTCACAGGGGATGAGTAACTTTGGCTGTTTTAATGGAAACTAATACCTTTTCCCCCCTCTCTATGCATAATCATTCTATTAAAGATCTTACACACTGAGAGTTTGCTTTATGTTGGCAGGTGGCAGAATCCTTTTAAAGCATGCAAGTTTGGGAGTACTTGAGTCTCCCTCAGTCCGTCCACTCACACCAGACTTCTGATAATAGGGAAAGAGAATTATGCCTTGAAACTTTTAGGAAGATTACATATTTTTTCTCTGGCCCTTGTAGTTATAATCTAATCAGTCTTTGAAAAAATAAACATCCCAGCAAAACAAAACAATGCCCCAGAGACTGAAGGAAAACAGAGTTTTTTAAAATATAGACTTTTAGGATTCTCCTTTAATTTTTTTTAAACTTTCATTAGGAATTAAAAATTCTAAAGGATAAAAAAATGTATATGGAAAGAGGTAAGGAGAACAAAAGAAGAATAGGAGAAAAAGATGGTGTTTTCTGGATGAGGAAGGATAAAAGCATTAGGGTGAACACCAAGGGGTACTATGGGACCACAAAACCTCTGAAGAGATTTTGTCATTTATCACATAAAGGTAGCACATACTCAGAATGACAGAACTTTAAGAGAATAATGTGCACAGAGAGAGAAGAAAGAATAATAGTTTTCCATGAAAGCACTCAGTCACTCACCCCCTCATGAGTAAATGCCCAGCCAAATCAGTTTGGCCCAAAGAGAGGCCCAAAGCTTGCCAGAAGTCTAAGTCACCTTTTGGTAAGTACCACAAGAAGGGAACAAAAGTGGCCAGGAAAGTCTGGGGTGAAAGGAATAAAATCAAAGTACAAATCGATATTACAACTACTACTTTCAGCCCCCCCATAGGTCTCTCATAGCTTTTCCAAATATCTCTACTATGAGACTTGACTCCATGCATCTCCTACCATTTCCTACAAGTCCCTGGTGCAGGTTCAAAGCTGAGAAGCAAGCAGACCTTCTTCACGTCTCTGCTCTACCTGTCTCTTCCAAGTCTCCTCACCAAGTCTCTTATCCAAGTCTTCTTGCCATAGTCCATCCTTCCTTAGGTGGGGCAGGGAGCATGGACACTCCCCTCCCCTTTTTATTGAGATTCTATGTAATAAAAGTACATTAGTTTTCTCTTGGAGAAAGAAGAGTAAAAAGCTAAATGAAGATAGCTTATCAGGTATTATCTGTGGAAGTTGATGCCAGTTTAAAGAGTAAGGTAAACAAATTTATTTCAGATAAGATAACCTTGTTGGTGTAATTGCAGACTAAATTGAAATTCTACCCTGGGAAAAGTTATAATTACAATCTTGTGGGTTCTGTGTCTTGATAAAACTATATTGAGTCTGTTTTATGTAACTTGCTTGAGTAACTTCCAAAATCACTTCTGGAAGGCTGGGGTTTGACTAATTTTAATAATAGAAATTCAATGAGTATTTAAATTGTTTTACAAAATTTTTTTTAGTAAACTTGCATTTACTTTTGGAGCTAAAATTTTTTGTTCTATAAAGAAATTGTATCTTGTGTCACCTGAAAATATTGCTTTAGACATCATAAAAATTGTTTGCAAACCTTCCAATCTCAAAAGATAATGCAATAGCCCTTACAATTACTTGCAATTTAAGATTAAAAATATTTTAAGGGTTAAACATTTTAATAAAAGTATAACTTTAAAAGCTGATAAAATAGATGGCTCTGTATATAAAAATATAAGGTGTATATTTTCAGTGAAAAGAAGTTATAAAATTAGAATATTTTTGTTGGGGGAAAACATTTTATCTCAGGTTGAAATTGTTTTTAAGATGAAAAAGTAAAAATAAAAAGTGTATAAAAAGTTTATGAGAGAAAAATCTTCAAAAAGAATCCTTGTACATGGCCAAACTGGGGAAGATCAAGAAAATTTTTATAAAATTTATAAATAAGTTTTAGTATTAATGTACTTCTGTAAATCATTTTTTTTTTCATCTGCTAAAATGAATAGAAGAATCCTCAAACTGTGGCTGGTTTTTAATAGTAGCTTATAAACTGTTGAAGTAACCCTATTTGGAACTTCCATATTTGGTACTTCAAGTGAGCTATTTTTAATGAAGACCTGTCAGCAGCAGTAGCTAAACTTTTTTTAAAGCTATATATTTGTGTTTGAAATCTTTCATTGTCATTTGTATGAATGAATAGTTAACTAGTCTTTCATTTTGAGCTATGATCCCTTTTTGGGATTGTCCAAAACCTTTTTGATATTTTTGACAAACTTCCTCAAATTAAATCTAAACAAAGTCACATTAGCTCAAACCGAGATTTCCCACTGGGCTCCTGGAACTTCTCAGGGACTTCTTTTGAATTTGTTACTGTATGAACAAAGGTTACCCAGGGACCCCGGACTGCTAAGAGGTGCCTCTCTAAATGATCTGGCCATTCATGTGCACAAAGGCAAAGGAAGCATACATTTAGTGTAAAATGTTTTGGGCAGAATTAGCATTGAGAGAGAGAGAGAGAGAAGAAAGTCTATTTGTAATAAAACTCTGAAAATTAACATCCCCTTATGGGCTAATGCTTAGCCAAATAGGTTAAACCCAAATCAGGGCCACTGAGACCTGAATGCTGCCACAAGTCTAAGGCACTTTCTGGTGGGAAACACTAGGAAGGGGTGAGGCAGATTTCAGAGAGCTGAGACAAAAAGAGACATTCAAAATTCAAAATATGCCATATAATCCAACATGAGGTCAAGCTAAGAGCTGCCCTTGTCCCCACCAAGGACCAGGAGTAGCCTAGCCATGTATCTCTCACCCGAACTTCTCATCAAAGTGTCTATACATGTCTCTCCTTCACGTGTCTCCTCCCCTCTTTATTCCACTGCCCTTTATATCTCTACTTAATCCCTTCCCAACTGCAGTGTTGTTCATGGTCCTGGGAGCTACAGTACAAGGTGACTGCAGGTAACTGGGCAAAGGGTAAATGGTGGCTGTTCAATGTTCTTCCCAGTTTCACGGAGATGCACCCGTAACATTTGTTGAAAAACATGGGGGAAATTGTCAAATAAGTAATATTACATCTTCTTTTTGTTGGATTTATATAGGTATTCATATTCTAAAAAATATATAAATGCCCAAATTTAAATATCTTGCTATAATACTTTAAATAGCTTTAAATTTTTAACATTGCTAAAGTTAAAACATTTCATTTTCCCTAAGGAAATGAAGTGCTGAAAAAGTATAGCAGAAGGAAATCATAATGGTATTAAATATGACTCTGAAATAGGAAATCCTAAGAACTGAGAAAACATTACCATATTTTACAGAAATTTAAGTACATGTAAATAAATATACATACTGTGAATCCACATATACATTAGAATTTAAGGAAAGTTGTCAAATTAAAACTTGGGAAAGTGAAATTTTTTATTCAAAACAATTTGCTTAACACCATCCATTTATGTGAGAAGTTAGCTATAACACATAAATGTTATTCTTGTAGGATTATTTACTGTCTAAATTATAATGGTTAACAAAATTGTGTTGCTTTAAGTCCAATTTTAAATATTGGAATAATAAACCTGATCTTTGCATTTCAACAAACATGTCTTGTTTACTTTTAAAATTATTAATGCAAGGCTTAGGTATTTAAATGAAGGGGTGTATAAACCAGCTCATTTCAAAGATAGTATCCCCTGTTACTGCCAGGAACTTATGAAAACTCTCATTAATAATGCTAGGGATGATGGTGATAGTGCATGGGTGAATTGGTGGTGGAAATTCTTTGGGGATTACACCTGAGAAAAGAAGGCAAACATTGTAAAAAAGAATTTTTTAAAATAAAATAAAATAAAAAAATAATATCACACACACACATATAATAATGCCAACTTGGTCAGAGATTCCTCTCTTTGTGCACTCCTTGAGAATGAATCAACGGTACGTAATGATTGTTAACATGGAGATGTTTTCTGACAACTATGTCTTTTGAAAATGCCTTCCATTTAGGGCTTTTCCAACTCCATGAGAAACAATACTGGGTGCTCCTAACAACCCACATTTCCTACTTTAAACAAGACCCCTGCTTTTAACTGGAATTCGCAGAAAGTAACTGACTTAAAGCTGAAACTTCAAGATTCAGACATCAGCCAAGCATTAGAAACAGACCACTGCAGACTAGGATGAGAAGTAGAGAACGTACAAGCAAATTTCCAACAACAAAATGTATTTTCTAGTTGAATTTTTAGTTGTTTATTATTTCTCTTTATGTCAAGGGCCAGAGCTACAACCTTCATCTACACCAGCGTGTGATCTCTCTCTCTGGTCTCCACAAACCAAAAGATGCATGTGTCTGATGGGGTTCAGCTGATGGGGGTCTTGAGTCCCTCGAAGAAGGAATTAAACAGATACTCCCATTTATCAGCACATGGCAAGTTTATTATAGAAAAGAGACAAAACAAAGAGAGACACCTGCATGGGCGTAGGTAAGTTTTATTTTATTTTATTATTTTTTTTAAGATTTATTTATTTATGCATACAAGCACTGGGGCACAGGCCAGAGGTGTGGGGGGGGGGGGTGTGAGAGGATTCACCACAGAGAGCGGGGAGCAGAACAGGCAGATCAACAGAAGTACACTG
>JAGFMF010011868.1:5470799-5492862 GCA_019455555.1 Galemys pyrenaicus | reverse complement strand
AGCGGGCACAGCAGGAGAGGTCTGCCACGCCATGTGGGTCCCCCCCTTGGCCGGCAGCAGGGATCGAACTCGTGCTTCAGTGGCTGCGATTTGCTTCGTAGTGCGTTGCTTAACCCACTGCGCCACCAGGGGAGGCCCCGTAGGTAAGTTTTAAAAAGAGACCAACAGAGACACAGGTGGGCAGAGAGTTGCTAGCTTGGTTTTTAAATATGACTTTGTTCACAACATCCTTAGAACTCTGTTCCCCAAACAATCACATATTTTTAACTCAAAACTTTTTTTCCTAGAAACTAAGTAGTTTTTCACAGTCACTAACACCATCATTCTGCACTTGGGACGTTCAATTTACTCCAAAAGTGACTGCTGAACTACAAAATATCAATTGAGTATATGGGAAAAGTCCATTTCTACTGGAAAGAAAAAAAACGACAACAACAACAAACATCTATTTAACGTGCTCTGTAGCTATTTTGACTTCACACCAAACCAAGCTGGTTTAGTTGCCATATCAGGACTACTAAAAATCTTAAATCCTTAGCCTCAGGGAAACTTAGGAAAACACAAATAGAGGTTTATGTTTACTGGAGTTTAGCTCTCAATCCCCTGCTCAAATAGCACTTAAGAACATAGATTGGCCAGAAAAAAAGTTTACTGTTGAGAATAATAATTACTAAGTCTTAGTAAAAAATAACTGAGTTTAACATAAGGCATTACAAAATGTAGATCAAGTAAAAATATGTTAATTGTTTGTAAAACAGTATGATGACACGTGCTGTATGCTTTGGGTGGTTGGCATGGCTTTTTGACTCACTTCCTTTTTTACATATCCTTGGAAAATTCATTACATCTGTAATAACTGTAATTAATTTTTCCTTATTTTATAATATAAATAAAAATGAAATCACGACAAAATCAAAACAAGCAAAAATTATTACATTTCATCTTTACATACTAAGTTGTGGGTTATGATCTGACATTGAGGTTAACAATTGGAACTAGGAATGTTAGTTACAGAACAGATAGATAGAAAAGTGACTAGCCATTGGCAAGTAGGTAAATCAAACGAGGAGTGCATATTTACAGGATATAGCAAGTCAGCATCTAAATGGTTATCAAATCAAGAAATATTCTTACCTAAAGATGGAAGTGTTAACTAAAAACATGAAGTTTCCTCCTCCACCTTGGTCTCAATTAAGTGGTTCAGGTTAAGAGAGAAGTCTCATTCTGTGAAGAGGCTGCAACACCTGAAGATAGTTATCTTTGTGAAATGCAGACAGACTTCAAAGCTTATGATATTGCCCAAATTTGTAATTCCCAGAAACTAAGGTTCTCAATAAATATGGCAAAGTTAACAACCCTCTTTGTTTTTCTCAATGCATAGATAACATCAGATGGTCATGTCAGTCAGATCCCCTACCCAATTTTCCTGTCTCTGCAGAAGTTCTCAAATAATTAGAAAAGACTCACCAAAAAGTTCAGAACTGGGCAACTTTTACAGAGCTATCTGTGGGCCAGCTTCTCAGAGCAGTTGCCTGTGGTTTTGCTACTTCGCATTTTCTGTAGTTTCAGCCTCCTGATTTCACAGGGTCACAGTTTGCTTTTTGTTTTTAATCTTTATAACAGCAAAGTTCTGGCACATTAGTGATGTTCACAAGTCTTTAAAATGTCCCGAACTGCGCATTGTGTGACACACTTACTGAGGTGACTGGACCCTTTTCTTATCTCCTGGAGTAGACTAGACATGGTGCATGCCTGGAGCATGCCCACTGCCTAGCACTGTTCTCAGAGGCAGGAGCTGCTATGGGAAGAGATCAAGTGTGTTTTCGTATTTTCTTGACTTTATTGTGAAAATTTTGCTTACATTTTAATATCTTATATTAGAGCCTACTTTATGATTATATGTACTTTTAAAGTAATTACTTTTTTAAAAAAGATTTATTTATTTATGTGTACAAGAACTGGGGTATAGGCCAGAGGTGCAGGGGGTGAAAGGATTCACCAGAGACAGAGGGGGGAACAGAACAGGGGGATTAACTGAAGTACACTGCTGAGAGGAGCAATGGGTGAGGCAGGAGAGGTCTGCTGTGCCACGTGTGTCAGCTCCCTGATGGGGGAGCTGTTACAGGGCAACCCTAATATAAAATGGGTTCCTCACACTGGGTTTTTCACTCGCGCACTTAGAAGACTTAAAGCGCACTTAGAAGACTTAAAAGTCCCAACTCCAGGTACACATGGCAAAAGTTATTAGCACGTTTTATTTTATGAAAGAAAGGGGAATAAAATAGTAATAACACTAAAGGAAAAAAAAAAGGGATACAAATTTACAAATACTCTACCAGATCTAAGCAATGGCATTTTGAGAGTTGGCTCTGAGTCGAATGAGATGGCTCCGAAGGAAGGGGTCTGGCTTCTCAGTAAGAAGAAAGACCCCAAGCTCACCTCTGGTTTTATAGCCAGCCTGGCTGCTTAACTCCACCCTCAGGTCCCAGTAATTTACTCTTTAATAATTATCTTATCGAATTTGTGGTTCTAAATCACTAATAGTCTGGAGTGGGGGTTGGAGTCCACACACTCATAATCCATTTAGGACCATTTTTTCCTTTAACAGAGCCAGCTTGTACTGCAGTGGCTGAGGATAGCTTCATGGTGCAGTGTTTCCCCCTTGCGCCACTAGGGAGGCCCCTGTAATTACTTTTTTTGTTTGAAAAGTTATTATTACACTGATGACACCTTAAAATCAAATTACTACAATCATACCTAATAGTTACCAGAGAAAATTTGCCTGTGTCATATATCATGGATGCATCCCAGAAAATTTATTTTCCTTTGAATGCCTAATAAAATTGTGTTCTTGACTATAGAATTAGCACCTAGTCTGACATTTTAGAAAATAAGAAAATTTACTTCCACTAGGACAAAATTCCTCAATTTTGCAGTCTCTGTTTAAAAGTAATTTCTATTGCTATAAATAATAGAATAAATTACACATCAATGATCCATTACCTATCTTGTTATTACTTAATTGAATAAGGGACATTGCTTATTACTTTCAAACTTTTATGAACACCAAATTCCCCAGATTTCGAGATTTGCAATGCCAAGTGCCTGAGGTACACATTCCAGTTTGTGGTGGGTTTGGCATCTGGTAGAAATGATGAGGAAGTTGGGATTAATGGGATAGCTATGGATTGGAAGGCATTGTTTTGCATGCAGAAAAGGGAAAGACTAGACCAAGTAGCATTTTGCAGAATATTGAGGATTTTACCAGTGAAAGAAAGAATAAACGTGCTGGGTTGATTTGGAGTGGTTTGCAGGGTGACAATGGGAATAAACCACAGGAGTAAAATGTAAAAAAAAAAAATGGAAGAGGAAGGAAAACAACAACAATAATAACCATATGAGTAGGATTTGAAATTATTCCCAATACCCATTCAGCCATTCAAAGAAAATAATGATGCAAGCAGAGTCTTCCTGGGGAAAAACAACAAAATAATACAATGAGCTATTGTTCACCAGGTGCCACAGGATATGGAATAAGACATAAATACACAGAAATTTTCAGTTGGAGGAAAACAAAACTAGAACTGAACTGGGTTCATTGAAGAAAATTCTTAGTCCTTAGGCGTGAGAGACATGACATCACTAACTGGGATCATGTTAGTAACATTAGAAGGCAAAGCTGTGAATAGATCACATGGGAAGCTGGAGGACCCAAGCAAACTGACATCACCAGCAGGGCCACAAGCAAAAATGGGGGACAACTGGGCTTGGAAGAAAAATGCCCCAGAGGGGCCCCCACCACTCACTCTTGGATGTTTGATCTTGACAAGTCATTCAATCTCACCCTGCACTATAGTCTCCACATCTGAAAAAAGAGACAGCCCATCTGTATAGGAATAATTGAATCATCTAACACAGAGGTCCCTATAGGAGTTGCACATCTGTGCATAAACCATGGTAGCTATTAACATGGCTAAAAAATCAACAAGGACAAATAGGTAGCAGAGCCTAAGAAAAGGGGTATAGGGCAGAGGTGCAAGGTGGGGGGAGGTAGTGGGGGGGGTGAAAGGAATTACCAGAGACAGAGAGGGGAGCAGAACAGGCAGGTCTGCTGAAATACACTACTGAGGGGAGCAGTAGGCAAGACAGGACAGGTCTGCTACACCTGGATTAGCTCCCTAGGGGGGATTGAACTCATGTTAAGTGGCTGTGGATAGCATGACGGTGCTGAGACTTAACCCTTTGCACCACCAGGGAGGCCCTATGCTTTTGTTGTTTTATATAGGGAATCACTGACTAGCCTAAGTACATGAAAATTTACTTTTTTTTCCCTAATAACTTTGAACTTTTAGCTCTTGAATTTCATCTATCATGCATTTAAAGTAAATTTTTGTATTGGTGTAAGTTAGTAGTCTAATTTTTTTTCATGTGACTATCTATTTGGTCCAGCTTCATCTTTTGATAAACTATTTTTTCCCCATTAAATTGTCTTGGAATTTCAAATTGGTTGAAATCATTAAGACATGTGCAGGTTTTGTTTTTTTTTTTATTTCTGTCTTCTCAAATCTGTACATTGACAAAGATGTATCTCATTATGTCAGTCCCAGAGTGTATTCATTGCCGCAATTTATCAAGTTTTTGAAATCAGGACATCTGAGTTCTCTACTTTTGTTTCTTTTAAGACTTTTAATTAGACTGGATAACTTGCAATTGTATATGCATTTTGGATGACCTTGTCAAGTTATTCAATAAGGTAATGAGAATTTTGATCAAGATTATGTTAAATCTGTAAAGCAAGGTGCCATTATAACATTATTAAATCTCCGGCCCGGCGAGAGTGCGCTGTGTCGCCATGAAGCTGCTCACCCACAACCTGCTGAGCTTTCATGTGCGGGGGGGTGGGGCCCCGAGGCTTCCCCCTGCACCTCCAGGCCACCGAGGTCCGCATTAACCCTGTGGAGTTCAACCCCGACTTCGTGGCGCATATGATCCCCAAGGTGGAGTGGGCGGCGCTTCTGGAGGCGGCCGATACCTTGCATCTGGTCGAGGTACCCAAAGGGCCGGTTGAGGGGTACGAGCAAGATGAGAAATTCCTGAGACAGATGCACCACGTGCTGCTGGAGGTGGATGTCTTGGAGGGCACTTTGCAGTGCCCAGAGTCCGGACGCCTGTTCCCCATTAGCCGCGGGATCCCCAACATGCTGCTGAGTGATGAGGGAACCGAGGCGTAACTGTGCCAGGCACCCGTTTTTCGTTTCTGTGACCTTGTGTATCTTGTTTTTGTACATCATGTTTACTCCTGTCTCAAGCCCTTGACCCAGTGACGCCAGACACGCAGTGTTCTTGAGCTTGTATTATATTTTTTTTCATTAAAGGTTCAAAACAACAAAAAAAAAAACAAAAAAACAAACAAACAAAAAATAACATTATTAAATCTTCTGAGCCAGAAGGCAAGAGAAAAATATTGGATGGCTTCACTTTTAGGAGGAATGTGAAAGAACAACAACCACAACAAAAAATAAAAAAGAAGAAAACCAAAAAAAAAAAAAAAACAACAAGAAGAGAAAGCTCAAGGAAATGGGCAATCACAACCAAAAACAAACAAACAAATAAAAACTCAACAAGCTCAAAAGGTCAAAGATAAACCCAAGGGATCATGGGTGTGGGTGGAGGGAGAGGAGGGCAAAGACGGGGAGGGGGGAGATGAAGGCATAAAGACCACAAGGGACTGAAGTGATGGTGCATGTGGAATGGTGGTGGGAACCCCCTGGGGACTACAAATGATGTCAAATACAATTAAATAAATCTAATAAATTAAAAAAAAAATCTTCTGAGCTATAAATATGGGGTGTTTTCACATTTATTTAGTTCTTATTTAATTTATTTTGAATGTTAGAGTTTTCAGTGTATAAGTTTTATAGTCCTTTCATTAAATATATCCCTAAAACATTTATTATCTTTGATGCTATTGTAAAAGGAATTTATTATTTTCCTTGACCATTGTTAGTATCTGAAAATTAAATCTATGTTTGCAATTGACTTGTATCCTGAAATATTGTATAACTTACACATTATTCTTGATTTCATGAGTCCTTCTATTATGTTTAATATATAAGAGCATTGGAAATGAAAATAAAATTTGCCTATTTGTTTCCATTCTGCTTACCTTTTATTTTGTTTTCTTGCCTATTTCTGTGACTAGAACTTCTTTTACAATGTTGATAGCTTGATAAAAAAGATGGAAAATGACAAATAATGGTGAGGACGTGGAGACTTTGAAAATCTCATACACTGCTGGTGGGAATGTAAAATGTTTGCCACCAATATGAGATACAAACAAGTAAAATACTACATTTCAAAGCATTGTCTGTTTCCATCTGAACCTACTCTGACACCTCCGGATAATGCCCAGAGTTTCTTTTTTTTTTTTTTTTCCAAAGATTTATTTATTTATGCACACAAGAGCTGGGGTACAGGCCAGAGTCCAGGGAGGCAAGAGGATTCACCAGAGACAGAGTAGGGAGCAGAACAGGCAGACTGACTGAAACACACTGCTGAGGGGAGCAGCAGGCAAGGCAGGAGAGGTCTGCTGCACCCATGTTGGTCCTCTCCCTGGCCAGCAGCAAGTATAGAACTCCTGCTGCAGTGGCTGCGGTCTACTTCATAGTGCTTTGCTTAACCCACTGCGCCACCAGGGAGGCCCCAATGCCCAAAGTTTCTGATAGCAGATTTCTTTCCCTCCACATGGAATGTCACCCACCAGATGTGAAGAAAACCTTGGCAGCTTAAGGATCCTTAGTGTGTACAGAGTGGAGAAGAAAAATGAGTAGGAGGACAGAATGGGAAGTGGAAAAAAAAGGAGGAAAGTAAGTTGAATGTTGGAGACAGATAGGAAGCAGAGTGAAGGGAGAGGAAAGAGGGGAAATAGGAAGTAGTAGAAGAGAAGAAAAGAAAAACCAAAAAAATCCCACATTACTGCCAGTCTCTGATCTTGATTACTGGGCCCTCAACCAGGGCAGTGCACGTGCTCTCTTATAGTAAGTGCGCCTAGCACTGGCATTTTTCATGCAGTTTCATGTCCCCCCAGAAATTTTTTCACATTTGCATCCAGATCTGATGTGCCTGATATCACTGGCAAATCTAAGCGATCTGAATGTTGCTCATGACACTTATGAGGCTTATACACTGTCTCCTATTCTAGATAGTTCATGTGTTGGAAAACTACCCTCCAGCATATAGAGTGGTACTTTGAGGTTTGTTTTCCTGAGTTCAAAAAGTAGGAAAATATTTCCAACAATTGATGCTGAAAAACCTGGACAGCAGTCTGCAAAAGAATGAAACTGGGCCATTATCTCACATCAGATTAAAAAAATGCAGAAATATATTAAATACTTGAATATAATACCTAAACCCATAATGCACAGTAAACTATCAACAATATAGAAAAGTAACGTATTAAATAGGAGGAAATATTTTCAAATTTTATATTCAACAAGATATATTCAATAACAAAAAAGACAACCCAATTGGAAGTTTAGCAGAAAATCTGAATGGACACTTTTTTCCCAAAAGAAAACATAAATAACCAACAAGTACACAAAAAGGTATACAACATGACTAGTCATCAGAGAAATAAAAGTAAGAACCACAATGAGATATCACCTCCTGTCTGCCAGAATGGCTATAGTAAAATAGACAAGAAATTACAAGTACAGGCAAGGATGTGGACTAATGGCAACTTTGTGCACTACTAGTGGATATGTAAATTTCTGTAGTTGCTACAGAAGAAAGTATGGAGGGTGACGGGGGTCACCTAACTATGCCGTGAGGCAAAAGCCCATCATAGGGGAACTGCCCTGAAAAATCAGAGTTTCCAAAGTTGACCCCCTTTCGGACTCCCTTTTGTTTTGGCCGATTTAATAATTAAAGTTTTAAAAGTTACATAAAATACATGCTCACTGGAATATCATCCATGGGGGTGGTTATAGAATTGGCTGTTTTTATTAAACAAAGTAATTGGTTGCCATGCATTTTGATGACATACTACTAATTGGCTAATATTACAAATTCTAGAAAATTAATATAGTATAATCAGGTAAAAATAGATATAATTGGAACATGGTCATTTTACAAATTCAAAGAATAGATTGACATTGGGAACTTGTGCAAGTCCTTCAAGACTGGGCCATTGGGAAAGGTTTTGTATATCTGCCTTTGTTAAGATAAAAGATCCTATATCCCTCAGGTGATGAGGGCTGTGGGACCCCTCCCTTTCCCTTTTTATTTTGTTAATTAAGNNNNTGGCCTTTGCATTTTTTAAAGGGAACTGGTGATTTCTGGAGGGAACCAAATGCAAAGGTACAGATATTATTCAGATGTTGATTTGGGTACCTCCTTCCTGTTGACCTACAGTAGAATTGCTGACACCAAGCTAATAATTCATTTTATGCTCAGAGTGAAAATAGAATAATTAATTATGATTTCATAAAATTAGTATACCTGCCATAATATAAATTAACCAATCAAAATAACTAACACTAGTAGAAAGATGCTGTCTTGATTTTATAATCTATGTTAGCTAGCCTGGCTGAAGGTCACATGACCCCAAGCTGCTCTTGAAAGAAAGGTCATTGTTAAATTCCTGATCAATCCAAGTGTTTATGTATTCCCGCCCCTTACTCCTTATTGTATAAATAAAGGCCTGCTGAGACTTTCAGTGAGGACACACACCAAACCCCTACTCGAGTTTTGTAACCCTGAACCCCCTTTCCTTCGCCGAACCCCTTTCCATCCTTTGGGGACCTGGCCTTCTGTCGTAGCTGGTCTTCGGCAGGAGGGTATGCTAAAATTTTAAAATATAGCTTCCATAAATGACCCAGTTGTACTTCTTAGTATTTCTCCACTGAAAATGAAAATTCTAACTCAAGAATATATATGCATTCTAATATTCACTGCAGAATTATTTTTGATATTCAAGACATGAAAGCAACCCAATTGTTCATCAGTGGAATGGATCAATGGATAAAAAATGTAACATATATCTATATAATGGACTATAATTCAGTCATAAAAAGGAGGAAATCTTGTCATTTCAACAACATGCATGGACCTTGAGTGCCTGATTCTAAGTCAAATAAGTTAAACAGAAAAAGACAACTACAATATGACCTCACTTATATGTAGTCTCTAAAATATATACAAGAAGGACATGGTTTCATAGATACAGAGGACAGATTGGTGGTTGTAGGAGATGCATATAGGGTTTGGGTAAAATAAGGAAGATGATCAAAAGTACAAACTTCCACAGGAAGTTTCTCATCACTGGGAAAATATATATAACTATGTATGGTGATGGATTTTGACTAGACATATTGTCATCATCATGTCACAATGTAAATGAATATATGATCGCTATATTTTGACTTTAAATTAACATAATATTATGTCAATTAAATCTCAATAATAGCATGTACTCCTCCTCCAATTCCATAAATAAATGATAATATGCTATTCTTAGTATTCTTTCTGGATATTGCTCACTAATAATTTTACATGCAATTTTCCATGTGAAAATCTGTTTCTGTTACTTGTGAAACAGTCGTTAATTCAACTGTTGAAATATTGCCTCACTTTTCTTTCAGAACAATCAAAGCTAATAGAGAGCACATTTTCAAATAAATGGTTAAAAATAGTAACTCAGTTCTCTCCAAATTAAAGAATGCATTAAATATTTAGATGTGAGTTATTTTCCTAATTTTGTTAGAATGTGGTGAAGATTTTTTTAAAGGCATTTGTATTTACTGTGGGAAATTTTCTATTTTTATCTGTATTTTTGTTTCTTTTGTAGAGATTCCAATGCTCTTTAGCTTGCCTGTGTTCTTTTCACATCATTCACTTTAGTTCTATGCCTTTGACTTTTACATACTAGGAGATTTATATTGTGTACTAATAATAATCAGAGTTAGGATTTATAAGTTTATGCTGTGCCAGATACTGGATCAAGCTTGTAAAGAATCTATGTAAGTATTTATTTACTTCTCACCATAAAATTACAGACAAGCAGCACTTTCATTTAGTAGATAATGAAGCAGAAGGAAACAGGGATATATATCCTTTGCCAAAGCACCCTGTTATTGATAGAAAGGATTTAAGTTTGTGAAGACTGTCTTAAATTCAGTACACTTCCTGATTATACTACTATTCCTGGATATCTAACAAAATTATGTTTTACTGGAATATGGATTTTTCTCCCTAGTGTCTGATATTTTCATTTTAGTTTCCTTGTTTTCCTATCTAATATTTACCAGTATTTAAAAAATTTAATTCTTCTTCTTAACTAGCTGTCACAACTCATCTTCCACATGATATGCTAAGCAGATAAATCCAATTAATCGCTTCTGTTTCTGAAATAATGTTATTCAAGATTTTCTCTCTTGCAAATTTTCAGGACAGTGATCTTCTTGTATTAGTTGTATCATAACTCCATATACTGATATTAAGTAAATTTGTTCCAATACTAAAGCTGAAACCTTATTACTTGATTGTGCTGTGGTAGGAATTTTACCATATTGCCCTACAAACTACAGTACAGGAATCCATAGGCTGAGGCAGAATAAAAATGAGAATGTTTCATTAATTATGAGAAGTATCCCACCCAAAATGAATTTTCAATTTGTTTATATATTTCCTTTCCTTTCTTTTCACAAATATTCTCTTAATGCAAATATATGAAGGCAGGCCAAACACTCTCATGGATTTTAAATGTCTTCAGAAGACTGTATATGTACCAAAATGTTAAAAGCTGTCTTGTTGGCCTGCTGTGTCATTTTAACAAATTTAAAATTCCATTCACTACAGTGGTTGATAGACTCTACACTCCATGTCTTCTACTGAAGAAACACTGATGTGACCATGAGCATAGAGTTTCCTGCATTTGTGTAAGAGTATTAGAAAATGGATGTTAAGTTACAATTAACAGACAGTAATAGATCATTTACCTGTTTATTTCACAGTCTTGTGTTGTCCAATGTAATGCTAACCACAAAACTTAGTCCAGGGTGTTTTATCCTATATTACCTCCTTATAAAACCTCTCATTTTCAGTAGCTAAGGATACTGTTGTTTTTTTTTTTTTTAATATTTATTTATTTAGGGCCTCCCTGTTGGTGCAAGGGTAGAGCACCGCACTGTGGGGCTTCAGCAGCCACTGCAGTGCTAGTTCAATCCCCACCGAGGGAGGGGACCCACATGGCGCAGCAGACCTCTCCTGTCTCACAAGCTGTTCCCCTCAGCAGTGTGTTTCAGTCAATCTGCCTGTTCTGCCGCTGGTAAATCCTCTCACCCGCCCCCCCTCCACCTCCCCACTGCCTCCTGTGACCCTGGCTTGTACCCTAGCTCTTGGATGCATAAATAATTAATCTTTTTTAAAAAAGAAAAGAGACAAATATGGTAGGGATGCTCACTCATCAAGGAGCCTGAAGAGGCTAGAAAGAAAAAAAAAGCTGAAGGAATTTGATCACTAGGCCTCCCTATAAAAATGTTGATAGTTGCTCTCCTAAGTCAAAGAGAAGAAATTTAACTCAAAAAAAAAAAATTGAATACAAAAAGTAGAACCAGAAAAACTAAATGGCTATAACAATCCCTGATATATACATAACTTTTAACAAAAATTAACTGATCAGTAATCAAAATGACTAGTTGTATATTGAAAAACAAAATCCAGCTTTCTGCTGTTCCAAATGACTTGTCTGAGCACCAAAGACAAAAAAAGACTCAAAGTAAAAGGTGGTAAAATGACCCTACAAGTCAAAGAGTCTCTTCAAAGGGTAGGGACAGTCATACTTCTATCACATCAAATAGACTTTCAGCTTAAAAAAATGAAAAGACAAGGACAAATTGGGGACACTTGGTGGGGAAGGAAGAGGGGAAAGGTTGAGGGCAGACGGGAGCATGGGGGACTGAGGTGATGGTGCACTGGTGATATGGTGATGGGGAATACATGGGGATTACAATTGATGTCAAATATATGTAAATTTAAAAAAATTATAAAAAAAAAAGAAATGCATGAAAAATTAAAAAAAAGGTAGTGAGAGAGAAGCATGGACATTATGTAGTGATTAAGAAACAAATGCATAAGGGAGACATAAGACTCATAAATATGTACCAAATTATGGAATATGAGATTATGTAAAGCAACAATTAACAAATGTAAAAATAAATATTGTCAGCAACACAATAGCAGTAGGGAACATTAACATTCCACTTACATTAGTGGAAAGATAACCAGAGAGAAATTCAATAAAGAACCACCAATTATTTTATTTGAATAATAACAATTATATGAAACTCCCAAACTTCTCTTTACTCGTTTCTTTGAACAGAAAGTAAATATAACAATGCCAAACTTTTGAAGTTTTTATGCTCATTAGTTTAACTGATAATCAAAGGCCATGAAAAGCATTAAAGCACTTAATAATTTTAATTAATATTATATTTACTATATCATTTTCTCATTCCCTCCTCTGTGCAAGTTTTGGAACATTGTAAGAAAAATATAATATATAGTAGAGGAAAGATTTTCTACTAGTAGCAAAAATATTATTTTCTTCCTTTTGTTAGGCATTTAAACACATTAGAGTATTTTAAAAAGAAGAATTTCTTACTGCCAGTTTAAAAATTTATTTTTTAAGTTTTTACAAGGATATGAGGGTGAAAGAATGAACATTGTAAACTATTATTCCAGATTTATTGATCCATAACTGGCATATAATATTTTGTAAGTTTGGTAGGTATTCAGCATTTTAATTTGATGCAATCATATATTACAAAATGATGAACAGGATAGGGTTAATAACACCTATATTACTTTATATTATTGCCTGTCTCACCTTTCAATGTGAGAATATTTAAGATTTACTCTTAGCAACTTTCCAGTATACTATCTAGTGTTAAACTACAGTCTTCATTTTATATAGTAGGTCCCCAGAATTTATTCCTGTTATAACTAGATTTGTAGCTTTGAGTGACATTTCTCCCATCTCTTATTGCCCAGTTTCTGTAAGTTACCTCTTATTCTCTATTTTTATGAATTCATCTTTTTATATTCCATTTATAAATGATATTAAATATAGTATTTGCCTTTCTCTATGTGACATTTCACTTAGCACATTTTCAAGTTTCATCCACAAGTGTCAAGACTTAGATGTTTCTTGCTACTAAAGAATATTCCATATTGTGTATGTATGTGTATATATATATATTTGATTTATTCATTGACACTAATTGCTTTATCTTGCAGAAGTTTTGCATTATAATTCACTTTTCACTCTAATCTTTACGTCTTCAGAAACTCTCCAAATGATTAGTAAAATAATCTTCAGCATTTTCCCTCAACATTTAATTTTGACAAATATGTGTTTCTATGGATTCAACAAAAACAGTTGAGAGTTGTTATTGAATAAATGCTACAGATATTTGGTTAAGCATTTGATATTTGTATATATTTATTTTGGCACATTTGAATCTCAAAACAACTCATGTCCTAGTATAATGTCATGGTACTTAATGTCTACATCCAGAAGTGCATTTTGTTGAATTAGTGTCACTATTTATTTTGCATGTTAATGTTTGGAAATATGGAGTGGTAGTCACTTATACATTCAGTCGTCTGTCTATAGAAATAATAAACTTATGGTATAATCCAAATGCTTATTTTGACTATGTTGACAACGATTCCTCCCTACTACCAGGGTTTTTATTATCACTGCTTTCAAGAATAAGTGCAACTGTATTATCACGTAATTACCTTGCATATTTTTCAAAATATTACAAATTATTTTTAGGGTCAAGCTTAAGTGAAGTGATATTTTTGACAGGAGAAGGAATTAGCACCCCAAAACGTATAAGATATCTGCTAGAGCCTTTCAGTATGGAAGTTTCTTGTACACTTCCTGAAACTAACCATGGATACAATTTAAAGGATAATGGCAGAAATATGTAAATTGTCATTTAAAAGATCAAGACAAGGTTTCAGAATGTCATTTCTATGTTCAAATTTTCAATCATAACTGTTTTTGTAATATTTCTTTTGCTTCTCTCCTTGTCACATAAGGAATGGGAGGCTATTTAAAAACAAATAAATCCTCTCATGGAAATCAACTGAAAACTGATGAACAAAATATGTCTGGTAGTTTGAAACAGAAGTGGGCCTTGTATATTTGCCTCTCTATTCCTTCATTTTAGATTACAACATATGGCTTAGAATTACACTATATATAAAGTCATTTTAATACTGTTTAATAACCGTGTAATACAAGAGTTCGTTGTACACAGTAGTGAACAAAATCATTTAACATCATTCTTGAGAAAAGTGGTAGAAATGTATAGTTATTGTAATTCACCAGATTTTGAAGTTTTTTGCATTCCAGGAAAGTTCTACATGCTGGAGATGCAGGCATTAAAAAGACAAAGCTTTGGCCCATGAGGAGTTTACATTCTGTGAGAAAGAGGGGAAAGATGCAACAGGATGATATGTAATGTTATATCTCGTTTTGAGTTTGCTATAAAGCAAAATACAGCTTAATGGTGACAGAAGATGACCTACTTAGAATGGACAATCATTAAATACCTCTTTGAGTAGTTGTTAATTGAGGAGACACACAATATTTTCCCTGAGAACTTGGAGGATAACCATTAAAGCTAAAGTAAGTCAGTGCAAGGTTCTGTGATGGGAACTAGCGTGGAAGATTAAGGGTTAATGTGTAGACTGAGCAAAGGAGATGGAGCTGTTTCAGGAAATAAAGTTAGGGTGGTGAAAGACCAGACTACATGGGCTTGGAATAATGGGAAGACTTTAGATTTCTTTCCAAATGAGGGAAATATTGAAGTTTTTTTTTTTTTTTTTTTTAATAAAAGGGGCTATATAGTTGAGTTTTTATTTGAAAACACCACATTGGATATTGCGGAGAATGAAGGAGAAAGTGGAGAAATAATGAAAACAGAGAGACTAGCAAAAGTAGGAAAGTTGCATAGTATGCTATTGATAAAGGTTATGTAAAAGGATAAAATTCTGGAAATGCATATTGTAGATGTAGATACTTTTTCAAAGAAAAAATGCAAATGCTCAAGAGGATATGAAGAAAAATGCTCATTATGAATTTGTTATTATGGAGATGCAAATCAAAACCTCAATGACATACCACCTCACACCTTTGAGAATGACACATATTTTAAAAATGAGGAAAAAAGAAACAACAAGTGCTGGAGAAAATGGAACCCTCTTATACTGCTGGTGGGAATGTAAACTAGATCAGCCTCTATAGAAAGCTGTGTGGAGGCTCCTCAAAACACTGGAAATGGATCTGCAATAAGGCCCAGCAATTCCAATTCTATGAATCTATTCAAAGAACAGAAAAACAGTAATTCAGAAGGTCACTTGCACTCCTATGTTTACTGAAGCACCACTTAACAGTAGTCAAGATTTGGACACAATTAAATGACCCAAAGCAGTTTGGCATCAAGTTGGGGAATTTTGAACCAAAATGGATCAAGAAGTTATTGCTTATACACACAATGGAATTGTATTCAGTGATCAAAAACAATAAATGAATGCAATTTGCATCCACATGGGTGGAGCCATAGAAGGAAAAAGATAAATATGATTTTCACTATATGTAGAATATAGAAAGACCAAATAGAGAATAAGACAATGACAAACCTTGAAAACTGAGCATAGATAAAAGGCATCCATGAAAAGAGGGCAAAGGGGTTTGGAGGGGTGAAAATGGTGGTGGGGGGAGTGCAGGGGAATATGCTAATGTACTATTGGTAATATTGTGGTGTGAGAATTACAGTGACAACACCTGAGTGGAGAAATCATGTACTGTCAAAATAGTAAATAAATATAAATAAATACAAAATCAATATTAGGTTTACATATTTTTATTTCTATAAATTGACAAATAAAAAGGGTGAATTCTGGTTATTCAACTTTTATAAGGCCTAAATTCCGCATCCTTGTCACAGTATATAACATTTTCATGTTCTTAGAAAGTTTTCTCATGTGTCTTCAGAGTTAATTCCCCCATTTTTCTCCTCAGGCAATCCATGACCTAGACACAGATTAGTTTTGCCTGTTATAGAACTTCACTTAGATGCAATCACATATGTGAATTATGTTGTATCTGACTATATTTTAAGCTCTCAAACTTGACTTCTTTAATAGTCTAGGCATTTATATTAAAGAGTATCCACTTCAAAGAGGACTTACTTAAACGTATGGCCATTCATATTACTAGATAAGAACTAGACTGCTTCTCCCCACTAAACCACATTTTATTTTATAGATCTTGATTAATTTAGATAATTGGTCAGTTGGAACTGAATATCTTGGCTTTTCCTTTCTGTCTCCGTTTATGTGCACTTCAATTTCCTGCTTTCAAGTTTTAAAATTACCAATAAAGAGTAAGTCTGAGAAATCCTAGACTACCTACCCCCATTCTTAATGAATGCAGAACCCCAGACCTGCATGTGGCCCCTAACTTCACGCACGCACACACACACACACACACACACCATTGTGGCCCAGTTATGTTGTGTAACTTATAGGTCTTATAAATAATAAACATTTATTTTTTATGTAAGGGTATATTTCTATCACAGTCAGAACCCCAAAGTCTGGTCCAGTCATATCAATTGGGTGATATGAAAACAGTGAATGTTTCACTTTCTATCTAAATAGCTTTGTTCTAAAATAAGGACAAAATTACAAATTTGAGTTCTTCTTTCCTTATAAATAGAGTAAGTGCTCCAAACTCATTTTGTACTTTCCTTGTCCTAGCCCTGGATTTAACCATTTTCCTAGAATCACCATTTGCAATTAGTGGAAAATAGTGTTTAGTAGCCAAAATCCATGTGCTTAGTATACTCAGTGTTTTTGAGATCTTGCTATTTACAAGTCCGCTTAGAAAGATTGTTTCATTATACACATTTGGGTTCTAAAATTCCATTCCAGACTGCCCAAGTATGTGGATTACCTTTCTCCTACTGGAATTTGTACTTAGACCTGCCTTCATAGTGCATCTATATAGCCACTGTTTGTTAGAGGAGGTACCATTTTCTACACACCCACTTACATGCAGCCACCTTGGATTAGCTAATGGAAATGGGGGTTGGAGCTGAGTTGCCAGGTGAAGCTATATAACATAGATGGCAGGGGAGCATTTGCTTTTCCACTTTGGACTTGCACCCAGGGACTTAGGGGACCTTTGAGGATTTGTGTGGAGGACATGCCTTGGCAGAGACAATAGCTGTTTTCTTGACTTGAACTTTTAATTTACTCTTTTTGTCTTGCATGGCCCCTTTTGAATTGGGCTAGGGACCAAGAGCCAGACCCCAAAGGCTCAGTCCTTACTCTTTTTCTCAGTATGAAAAGAATTCAATGTTGAGACCAGAATTAGGTAGAAAAGTAAGAAATTTATTGTCAGGTAAGGAGAAGCCAAAAAACCTCTGAGCAAAGAGGTTTATCCAAGAGGATAGTCACACAAGAGGATTACCTGGGGCAGGAAACAGGGGCTTATATTTTTTATACAGAAATGAGGGGGAGTGGTGACTATGGTGTGTCTTTTTGACTACAAGGCTCCAGGACAAGTTTCTCTCTGGTTGGTTTCAGCCACTTGTTAGCAATCAAGTCTAGTATCTCCTTGAGCAGATGACATCTGGTTCTTGGAAGGCAAATTGTGCTAATTTTGTCAACATAGATGTGGTGGGCCAACCTGTGGAATTTCCTATTTTCTAGGGTGTTATCAGGCTGAGGGATCCCATAGCTCTAAATGTCTACATTGCCAACTTACTTTCTCCTTCACTTTCACCCCTTTCTTATGTTTCTTCTCCAGAAGATCCTTATATTTGTGGCAAGCTTTTGGGCCTCAGTGGCCCTGCTTCAGGTCAACCTTGTTTGGCTGGGAATGAACCATGAGGGGACTGAGGTATCATTTGCAGTCATACACAGGGCAGGTTCACTGTCGATTTGGGCAGATGGATAATGAGAGTCCTGGAGCCCTCAATAATTTTACAGGCCTCTAATGCTCTCTCAGGGAACCAGGACACAGGTACATGAGGCAGGGAGGCTGGCATGGAAGGAGGCAGGCATTGGTGTAGCAGCGCGCCTGGGAGGCAGGCAGGCAACTAAGACTTTGTGCTCTTTCTCTGGCCTCTCTTTGGCATTCTCAGCCTCCTCAGGGTGGTCTTCCTCATTGTCCATGCTGCTTCCACTGCCACCACTGCATTTAGCCATCCTTTCTAGGTCCAGATGTACACACATGTACACAAGGGTTACATATGTGCACATCCACAATCTCTCCCCAGGTGTCCATAATCGAAGGTATGCATGCCTCACACCTATGCCTATTGTTTGTGGGTATCCATGTGGGCAATGCAACCCAGGAGAAATGTGCCGATCAAAGAGGCCAGTGGGGGGAGGGTGTAAATAAACCTCAGAGGGAACACTGAGAAAAGGAAAAATCAGGTAGAGTCTGATGAAGCTATGGCCTTGATCTTAAAACCTTTGCAGGCCTGATATTGAGCACTCATTCTTAGCCCTTATGGAATATTCTACCCAAGCCAACAAAATTCTGCTTGGTTATTCCACCTTGTGAACTTATGAAAAACCAGGTCAAAATTAGATTTAATTTAATTTATTATGTCATAGAATTGGGATGAAACTGGGGAGAAAATTATTTTAAACAGAACCAGTTTTAAGATCTCCATTTTTAAATAAACATCTCCAGATTTTTGTTTTTATCTTTTTTGCTTAGCTTTATCAACTCTTTTCCAGAAATGGGGGACTTTGCCACACTGGTCATCCGTGGAAAATGCTTAGTTACTGATAATTTCCTTTGACCCACTGGAAACAAAAATAGTGAAAAGACGGGATCGTTGGGGGAAGCATGGTACCATGTTCCTTGCCCCACTTACATACATCATCTTGGATTAACTAATAGGAATGAGGGGTGAAACCAAGTGGCCAGTGAAAACTATATCACACAGAAAACTGGTGGGGTAAGAAAAGTCTTTTGCTGGGCCTCCCTGGTGGCAAGTGCCACACTGTGGGGCTTCTGCTGCCACTGCAGCACAAGTTTGTTCCCTGCCAGGGAAGGGACCCACATGGCACCTTCTTGCACCCCTACTTTCCTCAGCAGTGTATTTCAGTTAATCTGCCTGTTTTGCTCCCCACTCTGTCCCTGGTGAATCCTCTCACCCCCGTGCTTCTGGTTTGTACCTCAACTCTCGCATGCATAAATAAATGAAATCTTTTTTAAAAAAGCTATAAGTATACATGCACAACTATATCACATCTTTTGTTTATCTGTCCTAGACTTGCACTCAGGGCTTGAAAGAACTTGGGGGAAAAAAACTTGTAGAGGCACTTAGAAGAGCCATGTGGGTGAGTGGGGAGGTTGTCCTTGGCAGAGACAATGGTAAACATTATCTTTATTTGTACTTTTATTTACTCCTTTTGTCCCAGACTTACTAAACACTTTACCTCTTTCTTGAGTTCCTCCTTTAGAATGTGCTTTAGACTTTGACAGGCTTTTGGGTCTCAGTGGCTCCACTTCAGGCTGGCCATGTTTGGTTGGGCATTTGCCTACAAAAAGTTGGGTAATTTCTTGGGAAACTCTTCTTAGGAAAATTATTTCTTCTATTCTCTCTCTCTGTGTACACTAATTCACCCTAAGAGTCTATTTTGCCTTTGTGTGCATGGATGGCAGAATCCTTTTAGAGTATGCAAACTTGAGGTTCCCTGAATGCCCCTTGGTCACACACTAATGCACTCACAGTGCATTCTTAGGTTTCCACAGATTATACCCAAATGGACACCCACCTCACTCACCTGGACACAGGATGCCCTATCCACTGTACAGATGCCATTGTTTTGTAGCACAGTGGTCCCCAGGAAAAGGGGAAGTTCCAGGATTCCTGCCCCACCTGAAGGAGGGTGAAGCTAAGCAGGGAGGAGAAGAAGCTGGAGAGGAGAGTGGAGGAGGAAGCAGGATGAAGAGCAAAAAGGAGAACCTGGAGGAAGCACATGGAAGAGAGAGACATCTGCAGAAACTGCACTTGCTTCTTGGTCCTGGACTGGTTGGAACAGATGTGGGTGAGAGACCCGCGGGGAGGTTAACAATGGCAGCTTTCATCTTGATTTTGATTTTGCTTTTTTCCTCCCAGGCTTGTCTTACTCTTGCTGACCCTTTTCTATGGGTCTCCAACCCTGCAAATACTCTATCTCTGACATCTCATGCCAAGTCATACCAATGTATTGATGACTTCCTCCTGCTGGTTTTCTGAGATGCTGTCTAAGCAAGGCAAGCACAGTGCAAAGGCTGTCCATATCCTGTTCAGAGCAACAACCCAGGTCCTCCACTGGATGCCCTCCTTACCCTCTAAGACAGTTGTGTCACCCCCACCCATGCATAGGAAACCTCACTGGTCCTGCACTTGATATATGGACCAGACCACCTCTTTTCAATGATGACTCATCCAGACACACCATCCAGAGGGGTGTCACCTTGTATGGGTTTAGACATCTCTCATCCCGGTGTGTTCTGATAATTCTTGCTAGAATCCTCCAACAGGAAGTTGATACCAGCATCCAGGACTCCCCCTTATGTGGGAACTCATAAAATGTACACCTCTTGTATGGGTCTGTTAATCCTAAGCAGCCTGTTCAACTACTATTTTGTTCCCTACAGTTCTGTATTCCTAAGCAAGGCCAGAACTTGCTCCTGTAACAGGAGCCCAACCCTGCAAGTAGGATGCTTGACCCTGCAAGGTGCCTTTCAAATCAACCAAGAGCTTAAAGCTTGATCACTCTGAGAAGGCTACACATCAGGAGATTTGACTGGGAACACCCAGGGGGCAAGAACTGAGATAAAGCTGATCAGTATAAAGCCGTGTTGATAAGATTGAAACCTCAGATCTGGGGCATGATCTTAATTACAATAGAGTCATCAAGTAGATGAGAAGTGCCTGGGGGACAGACTCACATCCCCTGATCCTATAGATGACAGCACTTTTTCTAGTTTCACCCCTCCCTTTTCTCTTTGTCCTCCTTCCCCTCACCACTGATGCTGTGTTATTCTATCAGTAAAAAGGCCAGGACCTTGCTCTTTAGCAGCATCCTGCATCCTACAGCTTGATCCACGACTCCTATTTGTCAATGTGGTGTTGTCAACGCAATACTCTCTTGATTTCATCAAGAATCCTCTCCCCAGCCTGTTAGAATGGACACTTTCCCCCACTGTATCTTACTTAAGACTGTTAATGAGCAGACTGAGGAGTACTCTGGGACCTCACATCAAGGTAAACATACTCTTAGTGCATAAGAACTTCAATGGAAAAGTACATTAATTCAAATAGTGTACAATAAAGAGAAAGAATATAGTTAAAATAATTTCCCTTTGAAACACCCAAGTTACCCATCCCCTCATAGGTAAATCCCTAACCAAACAGGTTGGCTCAAAGCGGGGTCACTGAGGCCCAAAAGCTTCCCACAAGTCTAAGGTAACTTCTAGTGGGAAAGAGCAAAATCAAAATACCAGTATAAAGGCTGTCACTGTCAGCCTCCCCACAGGTCTCTCATAATATCTCTGTCTCTTTCAAGTGTCTCCGTCCATGTTCCCCTAGTCCCCGGTACAAGTCCCAGACAAAGAAGCAAGCAAAGCCTCTCACATGTCTCTCCTCCATGTGCCTCTTCTGAGTGTTTTCCTCATCTCCTTTCTTCCTTTTCCAGTCTTCTTTAGCTTCTCCTCCTTGCCCAACTCCACCCTTCCTTAGAGTGGGGCAGGGAACCTGGGGATTATACTGTTACTGACTTTAAGATAATTTTATTCAGGATGGGAGGAGAAAGAGCAAAAGGAATAAGAAAAGAAGATTGGCCATTATTTTATTTTTTTTTTAATTTTTTTTTTAGATTTATTTATTTATGCACACAAGCACTGGGGTACAGGCCAGAGGTGTGGGGGGTGAGAGGATTCACCACAGAGAGTGGGGAGCAGAACAGGCAGATC
>JAGFMF010011868.1:5445910-5470749 GCA_019455555.1 Galemys pyrenaicus | reverse complement strand
CTCCCTGGCCGGCAGCAGGGATCGAACTCGTGCTGCAGTGGCTGCGGTCTGCTTCATAGTGCGTTGCTTAACCCACTGCGCCACCAGGGAGGCCCAGGCCATTATTTTAAAGCAGTATTTCTGTTTCAGAGAAAATAGTGTCATTAGGTTTGCTCTCTGAATTCAAGTTGCTTGTTCTCTTGTCTCTTGAATAAAAGCATTTCAAAATCACCATTCTCTTGCTATAACATAAAACTTAGGCAGAGAGATGTGAGGCAATAGACTTCATGATGGGTTTCAGTTTTGGATTGTGGGTACAGTTGTACAGGAGCTCCTGGGCCTTGGTGGTTTCCATGGTGGTTGCAGTTTCCCAGTGATTGTGCTGATGAAGTGCTGGTCCAGAGGGGTATGGGTAGCACTGAAGTAGCCTAGATCTGACTTCTTGCACATTGGTTAAGTGAGAGCAGTTCCATTGTTAAATCAGTTCTGCAACTTGGTTTCAATCAACATTCCACTCTCAAATATAGTCAATTTCTATTTTGTATAGCTAAACAGGTTGCTTGGTCTAGGTGGCATTTCAATGTTTGTGAGTGGATAAAATGAAGGAAGGAAGGAAGGAAGGAAGGAAGGAAGGAAGGAAGGAAGGAAGGAAGGAAGGAAGGAAGGAAGGAAGGAAGGAAGGAAGGAAAAAGAAGGAAGGAAGGAAGGAAGGAAGGAAGGAAGGAAGGAAGGAAGGAAGGAAAAAGAAGGAAGAGAGACTAGAGGAAGTGGTACAATTGTCAAATGAAAAGATAAGACTAATCTTTTACCTGTGAATTTGGTGAGTATCTAAACATTCAATGCAAATCAATTTTCTCTCATTAAGTGGACTTGATGAATCCTAATAGCCTTCAAAAAGTACTAAGTGAACTATATCTACACAATTTTTCAGGTGATTTTTCTCACTCTGTTCTTTCCATGGATCCCACATCTTTATACTAATCTTTTAACAACTTCCCAAAATACTGACTACATGCTCAGCATAGACAAATCAAGAAACATTTTAAAATTTCTATTTTCACTCCATTTTTAATTAAATATAATCTCCTACAAACTTTCATAGATTGTGGTGTGTATTTCCATGTTTGTATCATAAGTTCCTTCATGATGCTTTATTTATTATTTTATCCTTGAAATAGCTAACAGAATTTCTTGGCTCAGTGAAAGTTCTTTTAATGTTTCTGCATTTAACATACAGAAAAAAATAATGGACAAAGGTGCCTTCTTTTAGAGTAGAAGACATGCCGTCATAAAAAATAAAGGCAATAAGAAAGAGCCCATGTGGTGATAATCATGTGCCAAAACATATGGTATATATTACAAATGCTTTGTACCATGAGAAAGGGGGAGGTCATTTGATAAACATTTATTAACCACTTATTCAGTACCAGATATAATGCCAGGAATAAACCAGGCGTAATCACATCCCTCCTGGAATGTAGCAGGAGAGGTTAATCAATCATTTTATCTCATTCAGCAAACTCATTGACTATCAGGTGGTGAGAACATTTCATGGGGTATAACTTCTCACCTCAGAGTGCTCACCATCAGTGTTTCAGTCGTCATTACTGGCAAGTGCTTCATACAAAAAGCAAGATTTATGATGAGTTTGATATGTTTTGAAGAGTTGTAAGGACCATTTTTGTTTGTTCGTTTAAGTTCAAGGCAGGGCTTAGGATGGAGGTTGAGAGTAAGAAGAAACACAGCCCCAGGGAGAACTGAAGTGAAGGGAGCTGGACCAACACCATTGCAAGTGTTGTTAAAAGGGGTGTATGAGGTTGTGAAACAGCCAAAGCTTGACCATGTGGGACATCGGAGTTATTGTGGGTTCAGGAATATAGATGAGGCAAGATTAAATTACACTTCAGGGACATAAGTCTTCCATTTTATGGTACTGACTTCACTTTTGACAGTGTACTGTTGTTACATATTGAATCATGAGAACTTGTTTAACACAGAATAACCCTTGAAAGAACATCTTGGCCAATGACAGGGTTTGGTTATGAAATCTGAATGCAATAGCCTTGGTATAGTCCACGATCTAAGAAGTGTGAAATTTAAGCAGCCCAGACTATGTGAATCTGCCTCATGCAAAGTCAAAGCTCTTTAGCATGTTGGACAAGGTCCCCAGGACTAGTGCCTGTCTGTGCCTCTAGCCTCACCATTCATAGCGACGGGGACCATGATCTACATTTTGACCGTGTCCAATGACTTTAGTTCCTCATTTGTTTTGAACCTAGAACTTTTGTCTACACATTCCCTGAGCCTGCCCCTTCCATTTCATAATTTCAAAACTCTTATTGGACATTTAAATTAAGTTTGGAGTAACAATCCTTCTAAAGTCTTCTGACAATCTAGGAAAAAAAGTGATGATGCCTAGATTTATGTATTTATATTACCCTGGCTTGAACTATATCATTAATTCTGCTTGCCCTATTGCAACTAATTGTTATATGGGCTCTTGGCTTTGAAATCTTAACCTTGATGACATATATGCAATTTTAAAATTCCAACAAGACACCTAGACAGTTTCTTAGTTCTTTTATCTACTGTCTAAGTGAGTAAATGAACCAGAGCTTGGATGATTAATATATTTTGGTTAGATTGTATATTAAACTCCTTCTGAAGCTGTTCATAGAAGCATAGGGTTCACTTAAGTTCCAGTAATTTGATGAAATGCATTGGCAGTTTGAATAAGATAACTGAGTATTAATAAGACTTTTGTACCTTGATAGAGGGTCATTCATTTTAGATGATAAAAAAAAAATCACCAAATTATATTCAGTACTTGAAATTTGGGTCTTGGGCCAACACATTAAATAATAATCTGAAAAAATAACATAAATGAGTGGATGATTTCAGGGAAAAATATTACACACCATTTTTGGAGGGAGTCAGTGGCAGTTCAAAAGTATAGCATGAAGGATAAAACCATAGTTATGTCAAACCTACCCTGTCATAAGTGTCCGCATTTTAATTATGTCCTCTTTTGGTTTGCAGGAAATACAGAATATCTTATGCAGGGATGAATTGCCAATGCAGATTAATGATCAGCTCATAGAAAATAAGTTATAATGTTTCCTTCAAGTAACTTACTCCAATGAATAAAGCAAACAAACAAACAAGCAAACAAAAATGCAAAAAGAAAAATAATGGAAGGAAAACTAAGACAAGCAGATTTTGATAGCTGGGGAGAAAAAAAGGCACAATAAAACAGTGAAAATGCAAATTAGTGCACATCCACAAGTCACCACATGCGCTGCCATTTGAAATCGTTTGAAGGATTGGGTAGTATCACATCCAGGTCATTGTCCCTTGAAAAATTGTTATAAAATATTCTAATAATTGCTTATTATGAGATCCTTAGGTAAAGAATATAGAGAAAATGTAACCAAAGGTGACTTTCATGTTTTCCCACCATTTTAATTTCACACCTGGCTACCTGTGGACCTGAGTGGACCAGTTCCCCATGGGACCCGCAGCCCTACAGGGGGCATTCAGTTCTTAGGCCTTTTACTAACCAATGCAATTCATCACTTCTGCACAGTACTCTGTAATTGTGTGAGGGATAGAAAGTGAGGGATGGAGACTGAAAAGTGAGGAATGGAGAGAGAGAGGAGGGGGCTGCAGAGGATTGAGCTTGTCTCCTGTATACATTGCCTGACAGTTTATATACAGTTTATGTTTAGAACTGTAAGCTTTATGGTATGTATAAATATGTTATTAATTTATTGGTTATAGGCAAAATAAAAAATGCAGACATGGCTGTGTGAAGTTGACTATTTTTGAGTGTACACACATCTAGGGATCCCCTGGAAGTAAAGTTCTACTTCTCCCCCCTGTATCTATTCCCCAGCACTGTCTTCTGGCCATATGATTGTCGATGTTTCAGTGATGTTGAGAGCCTCTAGGCCAGTCTTCTCTGTGTGCTGCAGAGTCCTATAGGAAGCCTGTGCAATGGTGCTTTCTTTCCTGTACATGTGGACATCTGGGCTGCTTGCTGGGCCTGATTCTGAAGAGGCCATACACACACACTTTAGTAAAAAATTGTGATGAGCATCCCAATATTTTGGAAGAGTACAGGATACAGATAATAAATAAAGATGTAGCCCTTTCTTCTTTGTACATATTTTTAAAAAGATTTATTTATTTATGCATATAAGAACTGGGGTACAGGCCAGAGGTATGGAGGGTGAGAGGACTTACCAGAGACAGAGTGGGGAACAGAACAGGCAGAGTGACTGAAATACACTGCTGAGGGAGCAGCCGACTTGATAGGAGAGGTCTGCTGCACCATGTGGGTCACCTCCCTGGTCAGGGATTCAACTTGTGCTGCAGTCACTGTGGATACTTCATAGTGTAGTGCTTAACCCCTTGTGCTACCAAGGAGGCCCTTCTCTGTACACATTTTTAAAATGACTGATGTATTTCAAACTTATAAATGAAACTTGTAGTTGAAAATGTAATTTTGAGTAAAGCAAGCACATCCCTTTTAGAAAATACTTTTAATGAAATAATATAGTATATTATATGACATAACTTTAGATAGGTCTCAGATGCATATCATTATAAATCAACTTATAAATCTGATTTATAAGTGAGTGCCCAAACAGACCACATTTTATACAATTCAAACTTTTTTCTTCTATTTTGAGTATACCGTGTCATAAGGTTTCACACTTGCCCAAAGGTTTAAGTGTAGTCTCTGTAACATGCCTGTGTCCAGAGTCCCAAATTCCTTCACATGGACTCATGTATTCCATCATCCCAAGTCTGTTAGTGTAATATGTAAGCCTCTTTATTATATATTTAAATATAGTTTCCTTAAAAAAACAACAACAGAACAATATTTTGTTTATTGTGAGGTGAAACCCACATACTGACAAGTAAAATACAAGACAAATGTACCATAAATAAATTAGCATTGAGAATCAATCCTGGAACCGCAGTTATGTGGGCAAGAACAAGGCCCCACTGTGGTCTCTGGATCTCTCTCCCTCCCATTGTGAGTTTCCCACCATAGAAAAGTTATATTAGCTTTAAAACTTTCTGTCATGTGAATAAACACGATAGGCATTATATACATTATGCATGCTATCTTGCATTTCTTTTTTTGACTTAAGATGATATATCTCTGTCTTATATAAATAGCCCACACAGAAGCAGTCTGTTTACTTTCATGACTGAGTGAAATCCTATTGTATAAATATACCGCAGACCACTTGTCTTTTTAACATGTACACCATATAAATAATGCATTTATCCATTCCTGGGTTCTTATAAATAACATTTCAGTTACCATGTTTTATATGTCTTCTGCTGAAAATGTGATTGCCTCTCTTGGCAACTATTTACTAGAACTAGAATTAGCGGTCATTGGAAATAGGTTTGTTTATATTTAAAAGTTGATATCAAACATATTTTTTCAAATACGCCCTATAAATTTATATTCTACGTCAATTTCCTTTGTCTTTCCACTGACACTTTTTGTGTCTTTGTTTAATGTTTACCTGCCATTTATTACATATACCTTGGAAATTTTAATTTTAGAATTTTTATGTTGAAAATACAAAACTGCAAAAATAATCTCTCTTAACTTTGATCTTATATGTATGAATACCAAAGGACTGAAAGAGAATATCGTAGGAGTATATCTTTTAGATGAGCAACTTTTTTCTTCCCAGCTTGTCTCTTGCACTTCTGAGTGCCTCTGGTACCTGCATGAGCTGGTAAGGGAGCACATCAGGCATTCTCTGTAGGACTTTTCTCATTGTGATCTCGCAATGTCTCATGGTTGATAAGCTATGAGAGTAATGAAGGCAAAGTGAAGACGATAGACTATCCTTTATATACTCACAAATAGATTATGGCAGAGCAAAGTCAGTAAGACCAAGAAAAAGTCCTCTCCATGATATTCAAAGTTTCCTGGATTTCCCATTATCATGCCATGAATAGTGAGAAAAAATATAAATAATTAGGGTCAGAAATAGAAAAAGAACAGATGTTGCAAACAAACTGAACAAGCTATGAAAATTGAACAATATTTTTAGATTCATACAATCTCCCAAGACTGACTTGGTATGAAACTGTTTAAGTAGTCCAATACAAGCACAGAAATTGAAAGAGTAATAATAGTTCTCTCTAAGAACAAGAGTTCAAGACTGCATGACTTCTCCATTGAATGCTACCAAACTTTCAGAAGTCTTAATAGCTAGCTATTCTAGTCAAATTCTTTTAAAAAATTTGAAAATGATGGAAAACAACCTAATGCATTCAATTAGGTCAACTTTTATAAACTGATAATCCTGAGGAACATAAATGCAAAATTCCTCAATAAACTCCTAGCAAATAAAATATATCAATATAGTAAGAGAATCACCTACCACAACCAGACAGGCCTTATCCTAAGAATTCAGACTTTTTAAACATATGAAAATCAATCAATGTGATTCACAAAATCAAGAAAAATAATAAAAATATAACATGATCATTTCAATAAGTGCCAAAAATGTGTTTGAGACCACTCAACATCCATTTGTGATAAAAACAATCAGTAAAGTGTGTACAAATGGAACTTATCTAAATATTATAAAAGTCATATATGATAAACCTCCAGCTAATATAAAACTCAATGGTGAAAAACTGAAAATATTTCAAGTAAGATCAGGAGTAAGACAAGGATGTCCACTTTCACCATTATTGTTCAACATAGTATTGGAAGTCCCTGCCAGCGCAATTAACATATCTCATTTAAAATGTTTTTAGCATATTATTTATTGGGTTTTCCAGTTTCACTATTACTGACAGTATTCTTTTTATGTCATCTGCCTTTTCTCTAGTCTCCAATGCAAAAAAAAAAAAAAAACATAGGAGAAAAGCTACTAACCTTTGTCTTGTTTTTTATATTAATTAATTAATTAATATATACTTGACATCAATTGTAGTCCCCACAAAATTCCCAACACCATTTCACCAGTGCACCATCATGTTAGTCCCTTGTGCTCTTTCTTTGTCTTGTCTGTTCCCTGTACATATTTTTTTATTACATTGTTATGTAAACTATGGAAAATAATATTTAAAAGTGTTTTTTAAATTCAATTTATTCAATTAAGAGCAGTTGAAACAAAGTTTCAATACTGAGAGTTTGCAAAAAACAAGGAAAACTTAATTCTGTTTAAACACAAACTTTATATTTAATTTCATGTTAGAATTGGATTTACAAAGATACTATAACACAAAGAAAGTTATTTAGAAATAATTGACTTTTATTGTTTTCTTTTCATGCATGTTTGTTTACTTTGACTTTTAGTTCATTAGACCCTTTAGTCTAGCTGATGTGAAGACAGAAATTCCCAGGCAATAAATCAAGGAATAAAAGCAAAATACTATAAAGAAATTTACTGCTTTTAGTACTAATGAGAAGTTTCTACCTCAACTATGTGTTAAAGACAAATATTAATGTTCTGAAATGCAAAGAGCTTTGAGGTAATCAGTCTCATCATTCCACAAGAAAGGACTGAATAAACAACAAAAAAATTGCTTTGCTTGGACCAATGAACGAATCTATACACAGTTGACCCACCACCCTAAAATCTGGAGAGACAGGTGCAGGCACACCCAGGATTTACTCATTTGGAAGACTCCTGACCAATAAACTGCTATATAAACGGTGATTTTTGACGAAATGCTATGGATTATTGTAGATTATTCTAAGACCAGAGTTCTGATAGTCCCTCACAATGTTGTTAGTTTCACTTCCAAGAATCATAATAGTTTCTCATGGAAAAGACCCAAGGAAAATATTCTCCTTTGTCTGACAAGGCTGGAAGAGTGGGATAGAATGGGGGTGTGTGGAGGTGTGACATAACTATTATGAAATAAGCCCAGAGTGCCTCCATAACAAAGTCCTATCTTCTAGGGGGAGAAGAATTTTCTGCAGCCTTACACACAAAGACTAATGTATAATTAAACACCTACTGACCCTTTAACCTTCCCATCTCATATGAGGGGAAGAAAACAAAAGAAATACTAATGATGATCACAACCCAAGGGTCTGAACACACTAATGATTGAGATTTCTCATAAGATAATAAGAGAACATACTGCCCTTCACTTCAGAAAATGGGGAATCATTAAAGAGGGTTCTAAATAATGATAAAGAGGTCAATTCTCCAAAAAGACATAAGGTAAGATTATGTGATGCAAGACCCATAATATTCCAATGAGAAATTTAAAACAAAAAAACTAAACTTCCACAGTAGAGACTTTAATAATCCTCTGTCAGTGTTTGATGGATCAAGCAATATAGGAATTTCATAAATACCATCAATCTAAATAGCATCAACTAACTTGATCTGAGTAACATTACAGAATACTCCATCCAAGAATGGCATAATAGATACTCATTCAAGTTCACATGACACATTCACCTAAACTGATCACTTTTTGATCCATAAAACACACCATAGAAAATGTAAAATAGAGAAATAAATCAAAGCGTACTCTTAGACCACATGGAATTAAACTAGAAATTATTAACAAATAGATAGCTGGACAATATCCAAATATCTGAAGGTTAAAAAACACACCTGTAGTTAATACATGAGCCATAAAAGAGATATCAAAAGTTATAAAATATTTTATCTAAATAAATATGAAAACATAGCTTATCAAATTGATGAAATGAAGGAAAAACAATGTTCAGAGGGAAATTTAGTGCTTTAAACATATTTAGTACAAAAAAATAAACATAAATATGAATATTTTAAGTTTTTATTTTAAGAAAAGAGAAAGAATAGTCATGTCAACCTTAAGGCAAGAAGTAGACAAACCACAAAAATTATTGCAGTAGTAAGTGAACTTGGAAACAAGTGATTAGTTAAGAAGATTAACAAAAACTTAGTGGTTATTTAAAAGTAGCAATAAAATTGATAACCTCTACCTGGTTAATCAAGAAGACATAGAGGAGAAATAAATTATCAGTGTCAGAAATGAAAGAGCAATCAGTGCAATTGATCCCATGGACATAAGAAATAGTACCAACAATTCTATGCATACAAGTATGATTACTTTGATAAAATGGACCAATTCCTTCAAAAGGAGAAATATCAATATTCAGAAAAGGAAATAATCTGAATAGGGCAATGTCTATTAAAAACATTGAACTTAGAGTTAATGATTTAAAAAAGCAGCAACTCGGATTTTTTCACTAAGGAATAGTACCAAAAGTAAAGTAAGAAATCATACCAATATTCTATACTCTCTTCCAGAAAGCAGAAATAGAGGAAACATTTCCTTATTCATACTATGAAGCCATCACCATCCAACACCACCAGATAAAGGCATTCAAAGAAAATAAAGCTATAGATCAATGTTGTCAGGGTTTTTTGGCCAACAAATAAGAAGGTGAAAAAGGAATTATACACTCTAATCAAATAGGATGCATTTCATATTTGGAAGTCTGATTAAAATTTCAAAAAATGAATTGTAATACATTTTATCAATAAAATAGAGAAGAAAATCATGATCATATTTATTGCTGCATAAAATCATTTGATAAAAACCATCACACACTAGCGATGTTTTTATAGCAATTATCTGCAAAACAGAACAGAAGGGGACTTCCTCAACTTAACAAAAATAAATACTAAAACCCTTCAGATAATATCATACTTAATATGAGAAATTAGATGCTTCCCCATTCAGACAGAGAAAAAGCCAAAGGTGTTCCATCTCAAAACTTTCATTCAATATTGCACTAGAGGTACTAGATAGTGTATTGTTCATTAGAAAGAGAAATGAACGATGAGAAGTCATGACTAAATCTTAAATATACATTGCTAAGGGAAAAAGAAGTCAATCTGAAAAGGCTGTATGAAACGGACTATATAAAATCCTGGAAAGGGCAAAAACAATGGAGAGAATAAAAATTTCAATCCTTGGCACTCATTCATTTGGCATCAATTGGTTTTCAAATGTACCCAAGCCTTCTGATAGGAGACAGGGTAGATTTCCATTTAGATTCACCTTATACCAGCATCTCAGAAAGAGCTTAGGCTTTTCATAAGCAAATAGCTACACAGGGGAGGAGTTCATACCAGAACACCATAAAGATTCTCGTGAAAGAAAAAAGGAAGACCACTCTAGTGTTTTATCTTTCTATACTATTTTTAAAATTAAGCATGCTAAATAACCCAAATTTAAATACCTGAACAGAAAAAGCTGTCACATCTGGTTTTCCATTTTCAGAAGCAGTTCCAGGTATTACCTCTCCCCCACCCCCCACCTCCATACCCCCTCCTCCCCCCCACACACCAATGTTAACACCTGGAAGCATTTCAGTTTCAAAATATAGCCAGTTGTTATTTATGTATGGGTGATCCATGAGACAAAAGTACACACAGATTTTCTTGTGAAACAATAGATGTTGCATAAACCTTCTGAAATTCATCCAATTTATTTGATTGTTATAAGTTTAGGGAAAAAGCAAAAACCTATAAATAATCAAATCCCTAGCAAAATGCATTGGTTAATATAAGATTTAGTTGTCAATTGTCTCCTTGTTTGTATAAAAGACACCTTTACCATATACAGACTTCACTGTATCGATGTTTAGATATTTCCCATAAAAAAGCATTTTGATTGTAAAAATGAGAATTGTCTTTTTAAAATATTTTCTAGCCTAGAAAACTAGCTAGTAATCAACATCAACAAATAAAATGTATTGTTTTCTTTTTAACAATATCTAAGCATACAAGAAAAAATTATCCTTGAAAATGATTTCAAATTTGTATACCAATTATAAATGAGCAATGAATAAAGATGATTTTATAGGCATACTTTGAGTGATTCCAACTACAAACAGTAAGGCATAAACTTACAAAGTATGGCAAGAACACAGCATGATGTTGGACTTTTTTTTAATATTTAAATTATCATGCATACAAGAACTGGGGTACAGACCAGAGGTGCAGGAGGGTGAGAGGATTAATCAGAGACAGGGTGGGGAGCAGGAAGATTGACTGAAATACACTGAGGGGAGCAGTGGGAGACCCAGGTGACCATGTGGGTCACCTCCCTGGCCAAGGATAGAATTCATGCTGCAGTGGCTGTGGATAGCTTCATAGTGTTGGATATTTTAGGTGCATATACCTATCAAAAATTATTTGCAAGCTCTGAATTATTTGGAGGCTGTTCCATGTTAGTCTTCTTATTCATACACCAATGTGTACATTGATGATTTACATAAAATAGATGGAAAAATAAACCCTAGGTTTCTGGCTTTGTCTTATGAGTCAAATAGCTCCCAGATGCACACACGAGCCTGCACTGGCTTTCCCTGGAATGAGTCTGGTAATTTCCTGTTGTCAGTCATGCTCTCTGTTAAGGAGCCTCCAAAATTGGTTGTTCCTTCTGGTTTTGAGAAAACCAGTCTGTCCTCCATCTTTTGTACAGCTCAAGTACAATCAAGTAAACTTGATTCTTAAATTCTTTTTTAAATGTGTTATTTTAAAGAAATCCTAAATTAAATATTTCCAGTTCATTTATAATTTGCCAGGGTCTGTAGTAACAGAATAGGTTTTACAAACAAACTAAATGCAAAGTACTTTCTTGGGTACCAGTAGGCTGTTTGAAAGTTCTTTGGTACAAGTAATGTGTGAAATATTCCAAGAATGGAGAAGAGATGGTACTGGTGAATGTCCCTGAGTGATTAGAGTCACTAAATGGTTTTATTTCTCAGGAAAGTTTGAGAAGTGGTTGGAAACCAAGTACATAGAGAAAATAGGAAGTGGTCACTCATTGGTTCACATAAATACAAATGGTTCATTCAAACATTAAGTGGTAAATATCAGACATTATGGATTGAACTTTGTTCTGAGAAGAAAGGACTCAAAAATACCTGGAGAAATCTTGAGGACACACCTTGAGGAATTTACACTCTCTAACTTGGGAAACCTTGTGCAACTTGAAGTGCAGACCTGGAAGATGGTCATGGGTTGCTCACATAACTGACTGTGGAAGGTCCTGAGAGAACAAAACATGAAGAGGAAGTTTTTCAAGGAAGAAAGTTCCAGTAAGTAGAATGTTAATGGGTAGGATAGATTATTTGGCTAAAATAAATCTTCCCCAAATAACTTGAATAAATAACATAGGTCCTAAAGATATTGGATTAAAAGTGAGTCAAAACAAAAAAATTCCATGTGATTCCATTATGGAAAAAAACAATCATTTTATCCTACTACATTTTAATTCATTTACTCCACCTTTATTAAATATACTCAAAATGCCAAATTATATTAAGTCTTTGGGACACATCAGTAGATAAAAGAGACTGCCTGCATTCATTAAATGTGAATTCTAGACAGGAAGAGAATATGTAAACATGAACCAATGAAAATATGTCTTTGGATTTGTTCCTTCCTTATTTGATTGAAAGAGGAATTAAGAGAATATAGTATCACATACATTTATATGCTAAACATCATGACTATATTTTTTCCAGTTTATGCTAGAGGAAATCTATGATGTAGGTATTATTACTCTGATCTATTGTAGAAGAAACTAAGCTAAGGTTCCTAAATCTACCTTTAGGCTAGTCACCAAAATTTAAAAGAGGGCCTCCCTGGTGGCCTAGGGGTTAAGTCTCAGCTCTATTACTCAGGTGGCCCACCACAATAGACTGTGTTCAATACCTGGCCAGGGAGCTGACCCACATAGGGCAGCTGACCACTCCTATCTCCCCTGTGTTCCCCTTAGCAGTATATTTCAGTAAATCCACCGGCTCTGCTCCCGGCTCTGTCTCTGGTGAATCCGCTCACTCTCCCACCTCTGATCTACACCATAGCTCTTCTACACAAAAATAAAATCTTCAAAAAAGCTTTAAAAGAAAATGTGCCAGGGTCACTTGCTGTAGAAGCAACATAAAAAAATGTAAAAGCAGAAAAGTACTTCTTTTAACGGAAAAAAGAAAAGGAATTCCTTAGCCAAGGAATCAAGATAAATAAAGTAAAAAAAATACATAGAACATTACTAAAGATATTAAAGAATTTCTTAATAATGAGATAGGTCATATTCAAGTATGGGAAGTTTCAAATTCATTGATGTTACTAATAACCTAATCAATTTGTGACTCCAAACATTTCTAAGTGAGCAATAAGAATTAGTACACATGTTCTAGAACACACTTAGAATAGTAAACATCAGAAAAGATAAATAGGGAAGGTAGAATTGACCTGACATATATCAAAATATTTCAAAGCTATAATAAGAGAAACCTAGGAATTGACACAGGTAGCAATGAAAAAGAGGAGAAAATCAAGATAAAGATGTAGCTGTGGGTATTGATATAAGTTTTCATAGAACATACACAAATTCTTTATGCTATCCTTACTCATAAGTTTAAGGCATACAAATTCTTTATGCTATCCTAAAGAGGAAGACACCTTAGCCAAAATATACAGTACACAACTTATTAAAGAAGGAAAGAAATACTGGTCTAGATCAATTATGGAAATCTTCTTTTGAAGAACATAAAAACTAAAAGGTAGTAGTTTGGGCAAAGATATTAACAACATATATATAAACTAAACAGTCTCCGGGATAATAGAAAAATTCATGAAAATTAATTGGAAAATAAACAAGCAACCACATAGATAAATTGCCAAAATACAAGCAAGAAGTTTACACATAAGGAATTCTGAATGATTTGTAAACATCTAAAAGAGTTTCAGTCTGTCTAGTAAACAAGGGCATGGGAATTCAGCCAACATAGAGAAACTTCTTCACACAAATCAGATTGGCAAGAGTACAGCAATGTGACCATACCAAATGAACAGAAGATGTGGATAGGCATTTTCATGTTTGATTTCCCTTAAATTGTTACAGCTTTATAACATAATTCGAAATATCTAAGTTTGTAGGGTACATTCACTAAGTTGCCACTTCATCCTGTAGATGGCTTCTAGTGAGATTTGCTCACAACAGCACAGAAGCAGAGTGTGACATTGGCTGTAAAAGATAAACCTTGAGGGTAATCTAAGTGTCCATTGATGCTGCATGGTTCTATGTTAGATATTTAAGGAATCAGTGGGCCTTGTGAAGCCCTTGTACTTATCCATCATGGGACATTTGTCTCGTAGTGACCAGGGCCATGTGGTTCAAGGAGAACACAGCTACTGAAGACAGTGAGTGGGGGTTCTTGGCCTGGTGACCCTACCCAAGTAAACATAACTTCCTGCAGGGCAGAGATAAGTCTATTCTGTTATTTCCCACTTCATAATTTTAGCTTTTGTTAAACAGATCGTAGGCAGTGTGGGTATGTGGAAGAGAGAAGATGATGACCTCAGTTTTGCTCATGGAGATTTCTGATTTAGATGTGTGGGTTTGGAACTCAGCAGAATGACCCCACATACACGTTAAATGTGGGAATCACTAGCATGTGAAATAATACAGGGTTGGATTGGACCTGGCCATACCAGAATCTGTGAACTGGAAATGTTTGTCCTCAGGAAGGAGTCTGTGAGGCCCCCGCAGTGAGCCTCTGACACTAGCTTCCTCCTTGTCCTACACATTGAAGTCTTCATGTCTGCTTGGCTGGGAGGTTGTCTTTTAGATGAAGCTGAAGAAATAACAAAAATTTGATTTGTTCTCAGGTTGAATTTTTAATCCTTTAAAAAAATTAGTGTGATTTTATTTAAGTAGGTAAAAGCTTCTCAAGTTTGATATATTTTTTTTTCCTATATCTTCTGATGGCTCAGCATAGACTTCAGACGTTTTGAAGAGAGAATATTGCTTTACTGAGGACATGATGGAGTTGATAGAGATGTTTTATGGGGAGTGTTTTCCATAACCCTGTTACATGAAATGAAATTGTGTTCCCAGAAAAAGTCATATATTGAAATTCCAATCCTTAATGTAACTGTACTTGGAGTCAGAGTCTCTATAGTTATAAGACAGGAACCTATCTGATACTTGAACTGTGAGAGATAGATTTCTATTAAGACATCAGTCTGTGGTATTTTGTTACAGGGGTCAGAAAAATGTGTTCTTGGCATTTTGTATTATTCATAGAATAATATTTTGCTCAACAGTCTTATTTATCCTTATGTCTCTATTTCCAAACCAAGTTGATGTATATCTATATTCATTTTATTTGTTCATTTTTTTGGCCTGTTTCTTCTTTTCTCTAGGAAGTGTTTAATAAGCCTTTATTTACTACTAGGTGCTGTGCTTGGTGATGGCTTAAGCTATACCAAGGAAGAGTATGTGTCAAAACTGTATTGTGAGCTATATGTTCCACATAAGTATTTAGGTTATTTTTCCCAATAACTTAGAAAGAGCTATGTATCACTATGACTTTTTATTGGTTATAAACTTGAAGCCTGTTGTCTCAGATATAGTATTTATTGAAGACAGATAACAATCTGAAGCCTACCATGCTACTGTGATGGACTAGTGTCCATACATTACAAAGCTAGGAAGGAATTTTTTTTCTTTATTTATATATATTTGATATCACCATTTCACCAATGCACCATCACCTCATTCCCTTGTGCTCTTTCTGCCTTAGGAAGGGAATTTTGTTCTGGACGTCTACTTTTGGCATCTGCTATTGCTATTATTATATCAGTAATATATCAATATTGCTATTGATATAGTCACACAAACTGTAACATCTGGCCAATCATTTTTCTGCCACTCTGGTCACATCAGGGCTCAGTGTGGACTTTACTTTCTACAGTTCTTGGCCATTGGGTCAGTCTCTATTATCACTTTTGAGAACAAGAAAAATAGTATCAGTAACAGAATACCAAATAGCAGATAAAATCTCCTGAAAAAATTTTTGCATTACTTGAACCTTATTTTTATACTATATTTTCCATTATTTTTCTGCATTGTCATACTGTGCAATAGGTTATATAACAATCTATTTTTCAGATAAGAAAGCTGGGACATAAAGAAAATGAGAATTGCAATGGATCGAGATTTAAATCCAGGCTGTCTGATTTCAGAATCTTACAGCCTCAAATCTTATATGCAAGATAATATAGTATTTAGTCTCATATTCTGTCCCAGAAGCTTCAAACATGGATTTTTAAAAATTTTTTCATGATTCAGTCATCACCTTCCTTCCCTAAATTATCATAGTTTCCCTGCCTCTAGTATGAGAGTCAATGTGAGGCTCAGTTTCCTATTTTGTAATGTTGGGATAGGGATACAGATCCTGTAGGGTTACTTTAGGTTGAAAGTTAAAAATATCTGTGCTATTGTAACTATTCCTTACAGGAAAAATATTGAATCTTTTTTCATTCAAATACTACCCAGGTGGATTTGTAAAAAGGAAACGATGATTTCATGCTGTTAAATCACTGTTAGGCTTGATAGAATAGTAGATAAAAAGAAAAAAAAAAAAGGGTTTCAGTGTACGAAATATGCATTTCCTCTTTGTGGCTATTAATTTGTGTGTTTCTTTCTGTGCAGATGCTTTAACTGTTTATTCAGACCATAAATCATTGTGTCATTCCCTGGGTTCCTGCAAAGATAGAGCATATGACTTGAGGGCCTATAGAAGTATTCTCTATTTGACTTTGTCATCTTTCATTTCAAAGCGTTATTTCTACATGCAGGGCAGAACATAGAGCTAGAAAATTAGGTATTACTAACTTATTCTTGGCAACGGCCTCAACTGAAAAAAAAAAAAGGGAAATTATTGTCACAGTACATTTTACCAGTATATAAAGTCCTACATTTCTCAATTCTGATTCTAGGGCAATATACTTGGAAATTTATTGTATCCTAGTACACATTTTTTTTTTTAATTTGCCCCTTAAGATTGAAAATCTTTATAATTATAACAATATGGAATAAACTGCCTTGGATCAAGTGAACTTTTGGCATTGGACATTTCCAAAAAGAATCTGAGTGATTCATGCTTAAGATGTTCTACAATAGGCTCAAATACAGGGTTACTTTAAGATTTAACCAGGTCATGGTCCTATGAAGTCAACACAGCCTAAATATGAACCTTTAGCACTGAATCCAAATGCTCTTACTCAAGTCTTAAGACCACTTGCCTTTTCCCATTTCAACTTGCTCTCAATTATTTTGGTTAATGCTTTCAAAAATTATTTTCCATAATGACCAGTATCAATAGTGCTTAACATCACAACAGAGAATTCTACTCCCCAACCCCAATACAGTTCTATTATCAATAGTTCCTCTGACTTAAGTGACTTTTGTCCTGTACAAAGTCTATCATAGGCAATATCCCTTATCCCACATGGATTCCTCTCACTGGATGACCATGACATTACATTAATCCCCACTAACTTGTGGATCCATGCTTCTAAAATCAGCTGCATTAGCTTGTAACTTACATGAGGGAGACCATTCTCTTCAAGGAAAAGAGCAGACACATCAGATAGAGTTGAGAATCTGCTTGTTCAGCTGATGCCTATGTGATATTAGTAACTTATGTAATGTTTATATAATTTCCTTTCTCCCACCTCACCAGTTTTATTGAAATATAACCAATATGCAGCTATGTGAGTTTTAAGTATACAGCATAGTGATTTCACTTAAAAGTTTTGAACTGACTACCACAAAAAGTTGACTTAACATCCATCATCCACATAGATGTGAAATAAAAAAGAAAAAAAATTGATTTTTTCCTTTGTGATGAGATTTTAACTTTCAAATATACCATTCAGATGTGCTAAATATAGTGTTCAACTTGTTCATTATATCCTTGGTACTTTATTTTATAACTGGAAGTTTGTACTTTTTGACCATCTTCCTCACAGTCCTCCAAATTCAATTTCCCTCTCTTTCTCCCTACTTATAGTAACCATAAATGTGATAAAATTTTTTGTGTGTTTTAAAATGTAACATATAGTGATGATATCTTATATCATTTGTAATTCTTTGTCTGATTTATCTCATTTAGCAAAATGCCTTCAAGTCCCATCATTGTTGTCACAAGTGTCAGGATTTCCTTCGGTGTCTGTGACTGAATAATATCTGTACTTATATCTTACTATCATCTTTATCTATATGTAATCTCTCTCTCTATGTCTATGTCTATGTCTTACAAAGTCTTTCTCCAGTCACTCGCCCATGAATGCTTAGGGTGCTTCCATGAGTTGGCAATAGTAAGCAATGCTTCAACGAGTCTACAGACATGGGGTGACAGATACTTCTCTGGCAGTGTTTTTGCTTTTTTGGATATCTCCCAGAAGAGTTGAATTATATTTTTATTTATTCCTTGGGAAACCGCTAAACTCTTTTCCAAAGTGACTGCACAAATTTACATTCTCTAAAGATGACATCTTCCAGATGGCCAACAGGAAAGTGAAACAATGCTGAGCATCACTAATGATCAGGGAAATACAAATCAAAACCACCAAGAAATATCACCTATGTCCATTACTGTCTGTTGAAGTCACTTCCCCAGTTTTAACTGGATAATGATGATGATGATTTTATTTATCATTGAGTTGCATGAAATTTTTATGTTTTGGTTAGCCCCTTTTGTACCTATAAAAAATTTTAATTATTTTCTTTCTGTTCTCTAAGTTGCTTTTTCATTTTGCTGATTACTTCTTTGCTGTGCAAAAGCTCTTTCATTTCATTCAGTCGGGTGTGTTGCTTGTTCTTTAGGTGTTACATACAAAAAAAATCACTTCTAAGACCTCAGTAATGATTTTCTAATATGAAAAATAATTTCCATTATACCAAATGACTTAAGGTTGTAATTAAATGACATTGCTCATATTTAATGATAGGTTTACAAATGCTCAACAAATTTTGACATATCACTTTTTCTTTGCAGCATATTTTATACCATTGCTTTGGAATTTTTCATGTATTGAATTTCCTTTCGTTATTGCACTCACAAATTCTTTGATTGAAAGTTTGTATTTTATATTTTTAAATGTACTCTTAAGTGTATGCCATCCAGTTCTTGATACATTATGAGTACCCAAATATTGCTGAGTAGATGTGCAAAACAAGATACCATTCTCATTTCTGAACTCATTAGAAATATGCTTTTCATTTGTGTTTCTTTTGTAGTATCTGATGAGAACATTTAAAGCTAGTCATTACATGTCTGGCAGTCTAAGTTACCATTTTCATATGAATCTGGTCCTGCATGTCCTACTTGCGTAAACACTGGCTCTGTTTCAGTCAGGATTCCCATCTTTCCCCGTCTCCTGATATTCATACTTATGTCTATGCTGAGATTATTCTACTTCATTGCCATGCTTCTGCACAAGCCATGGTCTCTAATTACATTATGTCTCCCTACTTGATATGCCTGAAGATCTGATACTCTTCCTTCACCTGAGTTAAGATAATCACTCTTGGGATATTTCCTAAAACCCTGAAATTTGAATCAGCTGTTCTCTGCACACTATATGCATGAAACTCTTGTGATGCTCCATTCACTCAATTATTTGTTCATTAATTAATAAATAAGAACAGTAGTAAATGGTTTCTGAGAGGAACTAAAAGGAGAGAAAGTAGAATGACAGGTGACAACTGAGAAATTACAGACACTGAAGTGAGTAATTCTTATTTTAATTTTGGAGTTGTAGTTTTACTTCTCCATAGGTACACATGCTCTACTGACCCTTCACCAGGCTGTGTCCATTTATTCTTCCTTTTTAGTATTTTGTTGTTGATGACTCACAGTATTCTTTCCCATGGGTCTGATTGTATTTTCTACTCTTCTCTTATAGAGGGATGCTTTTCAACACTTCTTGTAGGGCAGTTCTGATGGCGATAAACTGCTTTAGCCTCTGTTTGTCTGGGAAAGTCTTCATTTCACTCTCATATTTGAGTGCCGATTTTGTAGATTAGATTTTCATGACTGGCAGTTCATTTTTGTTTTTTGCTTTTTTTTTTTTTTTTAAGTTTAAACACTCCTTCCACTAGTTTCTTGCCTGGAGACTGAGTGAAATCTGAACAAAACCAAATTCAGGTGTCTTTGCATTTTCTTTTTTATGCTATTAATTTTTTCTTTGATTTCTGATAATTTGACAATGAGGTACCTTTGTCAAAAAAAATTTTAATATATATTTTTAAAAATTTTATTTATTTGTGCATACAAGAGCTGAGGTACAGGCCAGAGGTACAGGTGGTGAGAGGATTCACCAGAGACAGAGTGAGAAGCAGAATAAGCAGATCGACTGAAATACACTGCTGAGGGGCGCATTGGAGCGGGCAAGGCAGGAGAGGTCTTCTGCTCCTGTGAATATCCTTTTACATTTACAAATTTAGGTGCTCCTTCTGCTTCCTGTACATCCATTCTTAATTCATTCCTTAGGTTTGGGAAATTCTCAGTTGGTATGCCTTTGAATAGGGTCTCTTTTCTCTTCTCTCTCTTTTACCTTCTGGGGCAGCCATTATCCTGATATTTCACCTTTTATTTGACTGGTATTTCTCATAATTTCTTTATTTTTCCTCTCTCTCTCTTTATAATTGAGTGAGCTGTACATTTGCATTCTATTTCTGTAGTTTTTTTGCAGTTCGATTCTATTTAAAGCACTTTCTATATTAGTCTTATTTCATTCAGAGTCTTCATGGGTTATTTTAATATTTTCAGTCTCTTTGATGAAGAACTCTCTTTGTTCTTGGATCACCTAACATTTTGCAACTGTTCATCTGTTTCTGACTGACCTAGTAGCTCATTTCATATTTTCAATATTTTTCCTTTAAAATATATGCTTGTTTCCCATTTCTGTGTGTTTCTGTTTCTGTGTGTCTTCATGTCTCTCTTCCCATGTCTGTTTGTTGTGCAAACCTGGGCATGCAGGTACTGGTAAAGATCAGAAGAGTTTTCAGTGACCCTGAAAATTCATGACCAGACTTACCTGCTCAGTAGAGATGACAGAGATTTTGAGGATTGTTTCATTTACCTTTGATTTGAAAGTAGATACGTGACCTAGATGACACTTCCTTAGAATTCAGTTACAGAGAGAAGTCCTTCCCTCTCAGGTAATGGGTGGCAATAGTGACTGCCTTTACTGCCTTCCTCTGACTTCACAAGCAGTGTATTGAAACGATTGACTTACTGTGGTGAAAAACCTATAAAAACACTGAGTTCATATACACAATGGAATACTATTCAACAATCAAAAATGAAAAACTAGACACATTCATAGGAACATGGATGGGACTGGAAGGGATTATGCTCAGCGAAGTAAGTCAGAAGGCAAAAGAAAAATACCAGATGGTTCCTTCCCTAGGAGGAATATAAGGGAACCAAATAAGGATCAAGGAAAGGAATAACAACAACAACAACAATAATAATAACAATAAAGACACAAAAACCAAAAATGAAAAGACAAGGACAAATTGGGGACACTTGGTGGTGAGGGGGAAGAGGGAGGGTTGAGGGCAGACGGGAGCATGGGGGACTGAGGTGATGGTGCACTGGTGAAATGGTGATGGGGAATAAATGTGGATTACAATTGATGTCAAATACATATAAATTAAAAAAAAGTTAATATGAAAAAAACCACTGCGTTCAACCTGGGAGTATTACTGAAGGATCAGTTGTAAAATATCTTTTCCCCAAATGATGACTCTAACACTACCTAACACAATTATTTCTGACACATATGTTTAGCAATCAAGAAGAAAAAGATGTAAAATCCCTTCTTGTGATTAATATTTATTTCCTGGTAGCCCTTATGCTACTTGTAAACTTTTATCTTGAATTGGAATTAGAGTTAAATGACAATTTAGTCTAGAAATACTCTGATTTTCAGGACTCGTAATCTTTGGGGCCCCATTGCACTCACTGCTTAGTCTTTTAGAGGATGTTTATCAATTGCCAATGATGTGCCAGAAATTGTTGTGCATAGAACTACAGCAATGAGCAAATGGAAGCATTTTTTTTAGTGGAAATACACTTTTTTCAGAGGTCATTAGAGAAGAGAAATACACACTTAAGGGGATAGCGAGTTCCAGGTTGAGGATGGATTGCTGTTCTTTTATTTGTCGGCGAAGTATTCATTTAAAGATTGATGCTTGAACAGATATCTGAGAAGAAAAATCAAAATTTCTTGGGCCAGAGTAATTCAGCAAGAGAGGAAAGCAAGCATGAAGATCCAGAGGCAAGACCCTCTTGAGAGGAGCTTACATAGCTTCAGCAGAACATGGGGTTGGCATTGGGGGAAAGATATTGCCGATAAGACCAGATAGTGTAATGGGGACCTCCAGGAAGTGGGACACATTAGTGTTTTTATGCTGAGTTTGAGTCATCAGTTAATTTTTTGTACTCTGAAATTCCAGCATTTTTTTCATTCATTTTTAAATATGAAAAAGCATGATAAATTCAAATGCACCATTTTTAAGGGTGTTGTCTAGTCCAAAAATAGTTGCAAGAAATCTTTGATAAGAAAGAATATCATGCAGGCATAAGTTTTGCATGCAAATTCACAAAAGCTGATTTGACATTTAATCCTTAAAACCACAATACTCTAGCACTATTATATTCACTTTTTCCATGGAAACTACAACATTGTACACAAATACCCCTAGTTCAAATGAATAGACTTTAAAATAAACTCCACTTTAGAAATTTAGGAAGAATGAGCAGTATTTATAAGAAGAAGATAAGGAGAAGATAGGTTACTGGTTCTAGTGAAGTCGCCTAGAATTGTGTTGTTTATTGCTTGGTATGTAAGTTTAGCAATGTTGTTCAGGATCTTTCGGGAACTCTGTTTTCAAAATGATATATGCTTGAGGAGGATGGGATTCCCGAAAGCCACAGATGTTAATACTAGATTACCTTGACCTTGACCTAACCAGGAAAAACAAAACAATAACTTGTACTGAAAGAATTTAACAGGCTCTAGCATTCCCAACTAGAAAAAACCCACTTTGATTGTAATTATCCTTTGTGTGGACAAGAGGTAAGCCTACTGGACACAGGGTGGGAAAATTGGCTTCCTGTCTCTTCACTCCACACTACTTTTAGTGTGTTTTCTCTGGGTAGTAGGGTAGAGCTGTAGAGGAAGAAGTTTGCATAGGAACTTGGCTTATTATTCCAGGACCAGATCCATCACCTTTAGCAAGTTATTGAGTGAGTTTCCTGTTCTCCAGAGGCTCACAGGAAGTACCTATATTCACACACACACATATTCATTCACACACATAAGTATATACCACTCATAAACATGCATCTATGTCTATAGACACCATCACACAAATACATACATAACCACACATACATATACACACGCATCTACCCATATACATATATACCACCCATGCTTATTATATCACACCATCACACATTACAGAAATTAAGAATGAAATAAGGTTGCTACCAGAAAATGAAGATATTAAAATGTTCATACAGAAACATTGTAAAGTGTGCAGAATACTTCAAGTATAACTAAGGACACAAACTACCAAAATTCACACCAGGAGAACTAGATAAACTGTATAATGCTTATACCTATTAAAATTAAATCACTGATTATGTGAAGAAAAGCACTAGTTTCAGGTGATATCACTGCATCATTCTGAAATTATAAATTGAAATGATATGATTTTATATTGCTTCCAAGAATTAGAAGCAAAGGAAGCATTGTTAACTCAGTCTAAAAGGACATTATCCTAAAAAGATGGTAAACAATCCTGCAAGCAAATGACACCTAAAGAAAAGCAATAATTGCCACATTCAAACCAGACAAAATGGACTACCAGTATAAAATAGTGATCAGAAACAGGAATGGACATTACATAATGATTAAGAGAACACTACAACAGGAAGACATAACACTCATCAATGAAGGAACACCAAAATACATCAGACAACTATTGTCAGATTTGTGAATGGATATTGGAGAAGAATATTGGACTGTCAGAAAAGTCATGATGAATTTTTGCTTGAAAATAGAGAGCATGGGGGGAGGTGAACACAGTGGAATGTGGGGAAGGAGCACTTTGGTGGTGGAAAAACTATGGTGACTACACCTGAGGGGAGAAATCTTATATTGTGAAAAAATAAAGATGCATAAAAAACTAAAAGATCATAAAAAGTCAAAATTAGTGATCAAAAATCCCATAAGGCACTGAGAAATGTGGAGGAAACTAAAACTAAAGTGAGCATCAAAAAGGAAATACTAAAGATCAGAGTACAAATTAATGAAATAGAGGATAGAAAATCACTAGAAAAAAATCAAAACTTGGTTCTTTGAAATGAGCAATATAATTTGCAAGCTTATAACTATTCTTGCTATATAATATGTAACATATTGAACAATATATAATATATACATGATATATAACATAACATATAATTATGTATACATAATATGTAATAAAAGAATAACAAAATTATGCATGTATACATTATATATGTATAATATGTAATATATACACATATAAGAAAGAGAGATTCAAATAATTGAAATTAGGAATGAAAGAAAACATTTTACCACTAAATTTACAGCTATAAAAAAGGCTACAAAGGAATATTACCATGAAAAACTTTACACCAAAAAAGTCAAACAATATAGATAAAATGGAAAAAAATAATAGAAAGACACAAGCAGTTAAATTATCCAGGAATAAATAGGAAATCCAAATATGATATATAAAGAAATCAAATTATCAATAAAAATTAATCCGCACACAAAATTATTGGCTGCAATAACTTCACTGGTGAATTTCTCCAAACATGTAAGTCTTTTTTTTTTTTTTTTAAGATTTATTTATTTATGCACACAAGCACTGGGGTACAGGTCAGAGGTGTGGGGGGGTGAGAGGATTCACCACAGAGAGCAGGGAGCAGAACAGGCAGA
>JAGFMF010011868.1:5411353-5442877 GCA_019455555.1 Galemys pyrenaicus | reverse complement strand
CCCACCAGGTGTCCCCAGTCTGTCCTTGTCTCCTCATTTTTGGTTTCTGTGTCTTTTATTGCTGTTATTGTTATTATTATTGTTCTTATTCCTTTCCTTGATCCTCCTTTGGTTCCCTTATGGCTCGTTTAAAAGAGTTATGAAAAAATGTCTTTACTAGATGGCTAATCAACCTCCAACTGTATATATAGCTCTTCTCTAGATTTGTGCATATGCCAGGTTCAACCCTAAAGCCCTGTTTTGTGGCCCTTTAGCAGATAACATAGGCAATATTCAGAGAAGAGGGAAAAACTTGTGAGACTAGGTACACCGCTCCAAAGCCAAATTCGCACATAGAAATTCACTAATCATGAGGGCAATTTTAGCGTATAGACAAATAAACATTGCATTTTGCAAATGATAATTTATAGTAACTGAGTGGCATCTCTGTCTTTGAATAGAAGTTTCTTAGTATTATTCCTCTTAGAAATCAGAGGAAAAGATTATTTTTACACTGCTTTTCTCCAAAAAAAAAAGTCACAGCCACAGACTTCTGATATTTAGAAGTCCAATTTGAATTATTTCTACTTAAGTATATAAATAATTACAAATCCATTTTCGTCCTTTGAAAGAAGAAAATACACTTGTCTCTTTTGTATTTTAGTAATTAAAGCAGAAAGAGAGCAACAAACAGAGTCTTGTTTAAAAATAGCATCAAGCTTTCATCTGTTGCTAATTGTTCCATTTCTTCAAGCTGAGAATGACTTGCCAAGTTTTTCCTTCTAGTTTTCCTTTAAGATCATTGCTTTTGAAGTTATGAGGCAGCTAGAGTACAAGGTTTATTCTGTTGAGCATGGGACTCTCTTGAACATGCAAGGGTTTCTTCAGAACTGGTCTGCCCACACTGCGTAAGAAGTCTGTCCTTACACAAAGTATAGCTCTTGAGACCAGCTGATGGTCTGGATAAATGTATCATTGGAATCTGGAGCTCATGGCAGCCCTACGAAGATGAGGTTGGTCGGCAAAGGGTGGCATCCATTGGCTTGAATGGATTTGAAACCATACGGGTGGAAGGGACCTGAAATCACCTGGTTGATCTACCCTCATTTCATTCTGTATATAAATTTTTAATTTAATACATGCAGTGAAAAGGCCATTATTTACTTCATTGTTCTTGTGTTAAGTTCATCTTTATCTTAGACATGAACTTGGTCCTTCCCACAGTATTCCATTCACAAGCATTTCTATCCTAATTTGTAATTGTTTTTAGTTGTTTTCTGATGGCTCATGAGTAGAAAGCTGAGAGCATTTCATGATTCTGTCACGTCATAATTGAGAATTATCCATTATGTTTAGTGCCTTTGCTGATAAGGCAAAGATGTTCTTACTAAATGAAACACTTTTCCTGCTCTTCTCAGTCAACTTTTACTATACCAGCTTGATGTTATTCTTTTTTCAATTAATCATTATTGATGCTTAATTATAGAATTATACTTGGAAAAACTGCATTTTTCCTATTTGGTCACTTCTGCTACACTTTATAATTTAGTTACTAATGCAATTATCTATTAACTCCCTAGTGTTAGCAATGGCAGACTAAGGACATTTCACTTCACCCCCTGAAACAATCCAAATTCAGATTCAATATTTTATCTTGAAGTCTATATATGTTACTGTGTCTTATTTATTAATTTTAAATTACAAATCTAAACTATTATAAACATGTAATCATCTTGCTTCTTTCTCATTTTTCCAAATTTTAATTAAAAATAATATTTCCACATGTTCAAGTTTTATCTTTCTGTTCTTCAACCATACTTCATACGTTTGGCTTTAGTCCCAGTGCTACAATTAAATACATTCAGTGCTCTCTCATTCAACTTCTGTTGTTATTTCTCCGTCTGTTATCTAGATGACTGAATTTATGTTTTATACAACTTTTCCAAGAAGGCCTCAGATGCTCCATATTTCTTCAATTCTCTCCTGTTCAAAACTAGTCAGAATACCCCACTCCATGTGTAAGTTTGTACCTGTCTTTCAAAATTAAGTGTATTTAGGGAAATATGTGACTCATGTTTCTTTCATGTTACTGTGATACATGTATTTTTATAGATGCCTTTAAGTTTTAGGATGGTCTAATTTATTTATATTTTAATGACAGTTCTAACATATATTTCAATGCTGGTTAATGTAAGAGAAGAGGTCTGAGAAGTTGTAGAAGTTCAGATCAAATTAATTACACACTGCTTTTAAAAAATGGCTTTTCTTAAGAAAACCATAGAATGCCCCAACAGGCTTGGAACCAAGTTGTGACATCATCCAACAGTGAAATCTGACACAAAAGCATATTCACTTAGGCCTTTTTTTTTCCCATAGAAGTGGGGAAATGTTGTTATTATTATTATACCATTTTATCTTTCATTTAGTTCTTGATTCACCTTAAGTGCAAACCTAAGTGGTCTAATGTAGAATGCAAGGCATAAAAGAAGTTCTTCATTATTGTCTTAAATTCAGGGATATGTTCAAAGATCAATGATGAAGACCCATACACATCTTGCTGGTTTTTAACATTTTATTTCGAAACAATGCCAAGTCCCCAAATCCATTAAAACACACACGACAAAGCAGCATACCTTTTACTCAGTTTTTATCAGTGGTATCATCTTGCATAACCAGAGCGCATTATCAGACTCGCTTGACTTCCATCTAAGTTGCTGTGTGTAGTCTTTTTATAGATGATGTGCATGGTAAAGATGTGCAGTCACACTTTCTTTTCTTTTTTTAAAAGATTTATTATTTATGCATACAAGAACTGGGGTATAGGCCCGAGGTGCAGTGGGTGAGAGGATTCACCAGACAGAGTGGGGAGCAGAACAGGCAGACGGACTGAAATACACCTTTGAGGGGAGCAGCAGGCGAGGCAGGAGAGGTCTGCTGCGCCATGTGCGTCCCCTCCCTGGCCAGCAGCAGGGATCGAACTAATGCTGCAGTGGCTGCAGTCTGCTTCACAGTGCGTTGCTTAACCCATTGTGCCACCAAGGAGGCCCCTCGGTTACAGTTTCTTTAGCCATCCTTACTGAAAGATGTGGGGTTGTTCTCAGTTTCATGATTCTGTATATGCTAACTAAAGCTGCTATGAATATTTGTGTGCAGGTTTTTTGTATAAACATAGTTCACATTTTTCTAGGATAAATTGCTAATATTTCAATTGTTAGGTTTTATGTTTATATTTATATACACATTTCATATAACGTTATAAAGTTAAAGAGTGTAAAGTTATTTTTAGTACTCTTGTATCCAGTTCCCCACAGCTCCCCACCCCCAAAGACAGGAAGCAAGGTGGTTTTTTGGGGGCTGAGGTGGGCAGGCATTCCCCTTCCCCAACCCCAGTCCAGCCATGGCCCGGTGAAGTCAACAGACCCAGGAGACTTCCCTGACCTATGTACAAGCAGGACTGAACTTTTTCACCTTTTATATCTGGTAGTGAGATTCTAAAATGAGCCATTTGGGTGCAAGCCAAACAAACCCATCAAGTGTGAGTTAAATAGACCAATCAGGTTCAAGCTCACTTCATTAGTTAAATTATCCAGATTGTAAAATGAAAGATGAGCTGATAGCTAAGTCAGATGTTTAAGGTAGAAACTGTCCAATCAGGCTTGTAGGGTGGGGACCCTGAAGCAGATATAAGTCAGAGTAAGAGCCAGCTTACAGCTACCAGCCTCAGGAGAGAGAAGAGTGTTCATTGGACCACCTTCAAAAAAGAAGCCAGTTTGCAGCGGACCTCCAAAGAGAGAAAAAACATTCTGTCTCGGAAGAGATAAGGAATCATTAGAAGGGGCAGTGTGCAGTCAGCCTCTAAAGAGAGAAGGCTTCAAAGAGACCACCTTCAAACAAGGATTCTGCTCGCAGCTTCTGAAGAAAGAGATGCATAGAGCAATTTACCTCCCTTGGATTCACCAGAACCTTGTAGACTTTGTAGACTTCTAGACCTCCACATGTTTCTAGACCTTTCTAGAGACTCAGCTACTGCACCTGCCTCAAGTCCTGCCTCAGATATCATCTACAAGGAGCACCACTGGGCCTAGTCCAGTGTCTCAAAGAGCTGGCTATAGCCTGTGGTTCTCTGTCACCGCCTCCTGGTGCTGTTGAGCTACTGCTGCCTGGCCCCGTGTCCAGCCCAGCCTTCAGATGGCTGCTGTGGGCTGTGGCAGTGTCACCTCATCTTCCACAAGCAGCCTCTGTTTGGGTCTTCTGGACACTGTGGACACTATCTGGGATGAGACAGCCAGCCACTTATGGACTTAAAAACTCTTTTCCCCCAATCTCCTATTTGTTAAATAAACCCTGAGGTTGTTGGACGTTGTCCCTGAGTGCAATTGAATGGTTTTGCAATTGTGCATGTGGGTGAGAACCCACTGACAGTACTCTGTCCCTATTTTGGTTATTGTCCTTCTGTATACTGTTTAGTAATGCTTTAAATACTCTTTTTGTACTATTCTGTTTCATTATCATATTATCCTTTTAATTGTTTCAGAATCTACTGTGATAGCATCTGTTCCATTATTGCTACTCATGATTTGTATCTTCTCTTTATTATTTTCAGTTTTACTAAGGATTCATCAGTTATTTTGATTCAGTTTTTAAGAATTAGCTTTATTTATTTCATTTACTTTTTTGGAGAAGTACTGGGGTATAGGTGGAGGGGTGAGAGGATTCACCAGAGACAGAGAGGGGAGTAGAATAGGTGGATCTACTGAAATACACTGCTGAGGGGAGCAGCAAGTGAGACAGGAGGGGTCTGCTGCATCAGGTAGCTTAGCTCCCTGTCCAGGGATCGAACTCAAGCCATAGCAATGATAGTGCTGAGATTTAAACCCTAGACCAACAGGGAGGCTCCCAGAATTAGTTTTTTCTTTTATTTTTTCTTTATTATTACCCAATTGTTAATTTTGTTGATTTTCGCTCTTTTCTCCAGTCCGCACAGTTGAATTAATTTGTTCTTCTCTTTCTAGCTTCTTGAGACACAAACTTAGATTATTGATATGTATTCTTATATCATTTTAACGCAAGCATCAACAAATTAGTTTCTCAGTATTGCTTTTGTTGTTTGTCACAATTGCTTTTATATTGTTTTCATTTTTATTCAACCTTATGCATTTTTAAGTATTTCAGCTTTTTTCTTTTTGACCTATAAAATATTTAAAAGTGTGTTGTGTAGTTACAGGTTTTTAGAAATTTTCCTGGTGTTTTTCTGCTATATGTAGTTTGAATTAATTGTGGTCAGGGAATACATTCTGTTATTTAAATTCTTTTAAATTTGAGAAGCCTGTTATATCACCCAGGATACAGTTTCTCTTAGTAAATGCTCCATGCATTTTTTTTAAAAGTAATATTATTCTGTTGTTGGTTGGGGTCACCCTGTATGTCAATTAGATCTTATTGTTTGATTGTACTGTCCAGATTTCCCATCTTCTTGTCAATTTTCTGTCTAGTAATTTTGTTAGTTGCTGAGAAGTATGTCTTGAAATCCTCAGCAATAATTGTAGATGTCTACTTTTTCTTTCAGGATAGTTTTACCAGATACAATCTATGTGTTTGACAAGTTTATTTGTTTTAGCATCTTTTAAAATATGTTACCCTTTCTTTTTGCTTTCATGGTTTCAGATAAGATCTCTGTCATCATTCAAGTCAGTATACCCAGATAATTCAATGATTCTCTCTGGTTGCTTTTAAAATTTATTCATTTGTAGTATTAAAAATTTTAACTATGATATACCTGGGTATATATAGTATAGTATATATAGTATATAGTATATCACGTTCTTCCTCCACTGATTTTCTGTGTTTTTGAAATGGTCGCCTATGTATGTGTATTTTTTCTCTATGTTAGTATTCACATAAGATATACTCTCTTTTTGAATCCTCATAATTAGCTGGCAGTTAGCATTGTGATCCTCATTTTTATTCTCTCAGATACACATTTTTATTCTCTCAGATACACAGAATATAGGAATGGACCTTGGTATCTCAAGCCTGGTTACAGAAGAGCTGGGATTCTATGTCTGAACGTACCAACACAATGACTGCATACATCAGGACCAGCAAGACGTGGTTGTACTGGGAAAAAATGAATGCAGGAGGATGCAAACATGGGGAGAGAGATGGCAGAGCAATGTTTTCATCTCAACTCTCAAGTCAGACATGATTGATTTCTGGTATTGGACAGTTGAAATCTAGAACATCACAGAAAATCTTGGAGACAAAGCCATGACCTACCACCAAGACCAGAAAAACAAGCCCAGCTCCAGGAATACAGAAACAGAGTCCAGAACTTGTTTCTGTGTCAAAAACCAACATCCCAGCAGATAATTGTTATAAAGTAGTGGCCCAACTTAGAATGACCTGGAAAACAGTGTAAAAGAGTCTCAAATCAGCCTTTGTGCTCAGACCTCTCCCACTTTGCCCACTGCTTCTCTTAGCAGTATATTTCAGTAAATTTGCATTTTCTGTTCTCCACTCTATCTCTGGTGAATTCTTTCACCCCTGCATGCCTCTAGCTTCACCCCAATATTCCTCCCCACTACAACCATAACTGGTTTGCCTAACACAAGCACTTGGTGCTGTTCATGGAGACTTGCTCATGGGGATTTGGAGGGTTTGGAGGGTTTGACCAGTTCTTATGCTGACTTTTAATCACCTAGGTATGTGCAGTAGCCCAAATTAATTATTAACTCATTAAGTCAATATCTCTTGGGCTCTTGTTCTTTATTAGGCCCCAGGTCATGCACTATGGATAAGAAACAAGTAATACCTTATTCACTGGGCCTGAGCATTCTGCTGTTCAGTGGAGGTAATGGGTATGTATGTGCTTAAATAACTGCAACTCGGTAGAGTAACATATTGCAGTAATTTATGTCCCAGTTGCAATGAGGGTGGAGAAATGCATGAAGACCGTAGGTGAAGTGTTTTAGGGAAACATGTTCTTTTCTTGATGAACACAGAACAACGCTTTTATTTATTTTTTTTAAAGATTTATTTATTTATGCATGGAAGCACTGGGGTAAAGGCCAGAGGTGTAGGGGGTGAGAGGATTCACCACAGAGAGCTGGGAGCAGAACAGACAGATCAACAGAAGCACACTGCTGAGGGCAGCAGCAGGCACAGCAGGAGAGGTCTGCTGCACCATGTGGGTCCCCTCCCTGGCCGGCAGCAGGGATGGAACTCGTGCTGCGGTGGCTGCTGTTTGCTTCATAGTGCTTCATAGTTGCTTAACCCACTGCGCCACCAGGGAGGCCCAGAACAACGCTTTTATATGCATGCACTTTTCTCAAACTCAGCTTGCTCAAATGACAAAGAGAACAAATTTACAAAATAAATGACAAGAGTTTGTCAATAAGAAAAAAATGGACAATTAAGGAAATTAAGAGAAAAATACAAAATACCAAATCTCCTTTATGATGAGAGGTATGCAGTGAATAAGGATCCCTCTTCACCATTGTCATTTGCAAATAGGATAAGCAGAGTTTGTTTGGGTAAGTGGGGAACAGGAACAACCACATATATTATTTAGTGGCAATATAAAGTAATTGCCTTTTTGGCTGTCAATGCAGCAACTTATATAAGAATTTTGAATATGAATACTGCTTGATGCCAACTTTTAAATATTATCTTCATGAGTAGTAATTCCAGAAATTTTGATGACAGTGAAAACTAAAAATAATATAAAACCTGTATTTTAAAAAATAATCTATACATCCACTGATACACTGATAGATAACCAGTTACTTCACACAAGGCTCATCCATATATGTTCACACTATGCAACTGTTAAAAAAATAAGAAGAATCTTTTTATACTATTACTGAAATATATTCAAGTTTATTGTTAAGGGCAAGAACACAATATAAATAGTGAGGTCTTTTTTTAGCATATTTCTAAGTCATTTTCATAAGTTCACAAGGAACTTAATAATGGTTACATCTGGGAAGGAGGTTATACTTTGACCATATACCTCTCCTATGCTAATGCTATTTTTAGGGTTCTACCTGAACAAGTCAGTAAAAAGAGGAGACAAATACATTGCTTCATCTCTGGTCAAAGGAAAAGCTGTATGTGCTTGATGTTTTATTTGCCTGAGTTTTCCCTCCCGTCCTCTCCAGAATGTTTTCTTCATTCTTGTTTTCTTGATTAGTCTCAATCTGTAAAGGACAGTCATATAAATAATTTGAAAATATTTGTCATATTAGATCAAGAATGCTTCTTCACCTATATTGCAAGGTCAATCTTGTGATAAATATATATTAAATTATTTTCATATTGTTTCAAATAGTTTAAAGGAAAATTTTAGTATTACGGGAATTGGTGATAAAATTTAGTCCTCAAGATGGTAAACGAAGCATCACATCTCCTTCTAGTAACCCGATCACTAAAAGCATAGGTAGCTGGAGTTTTTAGTTTTGCTCATGTAAATATATTATACCTAGAACAAATTTTTATGTCTGAGAGAAAATTTGAAAAACCCTGTTATTTGTTGTATTACATAAAGTCTCTTTAAGGTATCTAGACAATACAATCCTTTTGAATATAATGTTAGAAATAGGTTATGGGTCTTATAGATTTGACTACTGAAAGACAGGCTTCCCCAAGATGTTCAAAAGAGGTCTTCCCAAGATGTGGCACTTTGGCTTATGGAATACTGAAGTAAGTAATGCCCCTTCAGGCTCGTGAAAAACTTTAAGCACTCTATTAATTACATAGAAGAAAGAGTGAAATTTGTGGTATTACCCAAAATAGGAATTTTTATTAGCAATAACCTTTTTTCTATCAGGAAAAAAAAAGGAAAACAATTTTTATATGGTAGGGTAAACATTTAACTACATAACATCTGGTATTTATCACATGTCATCCATTCCATATCATGTAAACCCCCTCTTCTCTCTTTGAAGTGGGCCAGGCCCCTATCCGAATTTTTACATCGGGACATCTACTCCCATTTTGCCCCATTGGTTTTAAGATCCACATCTATATAAATTCTCCACATCTCTGCAATTAAATTTGTTCATTTCTCCTAATTATCTGTCTAATGTCAATTTGATTGCTTAACTAGTCAGAGAAGAAGCCACTGGGGTAGGGGGAAATTTCTTCTCTGTCCCTACACTTCATATTTTTTTATTAAGACATTCTCCTTTTTAAAAAAATATATTGACTATAAAATGTTTTTCTTTTTTGTCTTCAACATGGAGATAATCAGACATGGTCAATCTGATATCCAGTTATCATAATTTTATTTTCAGGTGACTGAAATATTTAATCTCTTCTAATTAAGGTTTTTGCCTCTTTGTTTTATACTAGAGATATTGTATATGTGACTTATTGTGAGCTATCTCAGATATTTTTGTACATCTGCAAGTTATTTAAAAAGATAAGTTGAGATTCTGACACCTAACAAGGGTTAATTAACTTTCATTTTCCTGGAGTTTTATTTTTTTTTCCCCTGGAGTTTTAGATTGCAGGTGGCCAACTAAGAAGAGGAGGTCAATTTTATTATATCATATCTTTTTTTTTTTTTAAACTGGAGAGATCACAAGAATCACTCCTTTAGCTAGGCACTCCTGGCACACCTGCTGCACACTCTGGCCCAAACCAAGGAAAGCAAGGACCATGAGTGTTTCAAAGCATAAAAGAACAGTTATACATGCATTTTCAGAAGATTATAAGAAGGTACAGATGAGGGTCAAGTAACTTATTCCTTTCCAGATAATTTATTTCTCTTTTATCAAACATTATATGCTGCTCGATTCAAATATTTCTTTTTGAAGATTTTATTTATTTATTTTTGCATAGAAGAACTGGGTGTAGGCCAGATGTGCAGGAGATAAGAGGATTCATTGGAGACAGAGTGGGGAGCAGAATAGGGGGATCTGCTGAAATACACTGCCGAGGGGAGCAACAGGGAAGACAGGAGAGGTCTGCAGTGCCCAGTGGGTTAGTTAACCCCCTGGCCAGGGATCCAGCTCAGGTCATAGCAGAGGTCAGGGTGGTATCACTGAAACTTAACCCCTAGGCTACCAGAAAGGCCCCCAAATTGAATATTTCATTTTAGCTACATTGATTAAAAGATGAAAAACTTGACCTATGATTTCCCAAGAGATTTACATCACTATAGTATTCTCATGGTTGTCTTCTAAAACCCTAGTTTTAAACAGTTTCATAATAGAGTTTTGTTGTGTAAACACATAAAGACACACACACTTGCACACAGCAGAAGCTGAGGAAGGTGACAGTTATGTAATGAGGTATGAGGAAACAAAGGGGTTTTGAGGCTTAATAGAGTTGGTTTGAGTAAGAGTGCAGGAAAGATTATCTTCTAGGATTTAAAATTCTAACACAGAAGCAGGGCATGTAGTTTTATGGAGCAGAACTAGGATGAGTAATTGGAAAGTTAAAGAAAAATATGGAACTTAATAAAATATAAATCTCATAATCGCTAAAACTATTCAAAATATTAACATGCTTGCATGTTAATTTTCTTGTAGATCTTCGTACTAGCTGATGAAAACCCCCTTCTAAGGGCTCCATTGAGAAGAAAACACAATGCATAGAAAGTTCATCAATCACATTGCTCCTGAGTGTCTTCAGAATCTAAGATTCTGTTGCCAATTAACTTAGATACTAGTATCCAGGGAATCTCATTGTCCACCATCACACATAGTTAAGGATGCCTGAACTTGCCATACAGGGCAGGAGAGGTATGTCACATTTGATGAAAGATGAGACACATGATTAAAGTGATGAGGTAATTTGCTTTCAAACAAGCATTTAGTGGCAGAAATCATACTAATGGTTGACACTTACTAATTAGTATTCAGGCATTGTTCTATGATGATTGCATTTGTCATTCTAAAAATACATCATTTCAGAGATTTTATAGGTGAGAGGGCCAAAACTCAAAGCAAATTTAAAAACTGAAGGTGCTACCTCTAAAACTTCCCCTCTGTGCCAGGACATCAATCTAATAACATGTATAGGTGGCTCTCTCTAACCCTCTGCCTCCCTGGATGAGTTCTATTTCTGAAGGTGAATCTGAGCATAAGACATATTTCCATTGACAACCTACTCTTAGTGGAGGCTCTCTGATCATCAGAGAAACAATAAGTATATTTTCATTGAAGATTCCAATTATGTTCTTTATATATTTGCATTCTACTTTAGTTCATGGGGTGAATAAACCATTTCTGGATGAAAATATGTAATAAGTTATGAAAATAAAAGTTTTTGATTTCTAAAAAAAAAGTTTCTAAAAATATGCCAAATTCAAAGAAAGGCAAAAAAAAAAAATAGAAGACAGAAAGTGTAAAGGTAGCTAGGAAGGATACAGAAATGAAGGTATGAAGGAAGCGGGAAAGAGGAAGAAAGGAGGGAGGGAAGGAGGAAGAAAAGATATTCAACTAGATGAATGCAATATTTGTTCAAAAGAAATTGAGTAAGACTAGTACTTAACAAAATTAAACAACAGAAGAAAAAGTTTCCTTTCAGAGTTGTATAATTTAATAATTTCCAAAATTTTGGACCAAAGATAGGTAGTGGAGACATGTAGGGGTGACTTCCATAATAAGCTTATTCTGAAGACGTCCTGCAGGGGAAAGATGTTCTAAAGTGGTTGCTGACTGAATAGTACAGTCTTTTGAAAGAAAATACTCATTGGGAGGCATCTCTCCAAGTCTGAGACAAGCTCCATTCAGGTAGTGTTATCCAACCAGGTGTTTAATTTTGTTAAGTACTAGTCTTATTCAATTTCTTTTGAAAAAATATTGCATTCATCTAGTTGAATATCTTTTCCTCTCTTCCTCCTTCCCTCCCTCCTTTCTTCCTCTTTCCCACTTCCTTCATTTCTGTATCCTTCCTAGCTACCTTTACACTTTCTGCCTTCTATTTTACCCAACCAGAGGAAGTTCTGAGGAGCTCCTTTGCTGGCAACCATCCTCTTCCAGAGAAAGACAGGGGGAATCCTGGAGATCCCTGAGGTCACATGGGTGGGATGTAGGTATGTACTTAGCCCACAAGGAGTCTGGGAAAGAGCAGGGACTTCCCAGTAAGTCACAGACTTTGGCCTCTTAGCTGTGACTCCTCATCTCTTTCTTGAGAAAGCAATCTTCTCCAGAGGAAAGTTGGTTGTAGTGAGTCAGATAGAACATGATGTTCACTTCTACCCTTAGGAATCTTAAAGATCATCAAAGGGTGAGAGGAACTTCCAGGTGCTACCTAGAGAGGGAGCCAGCCACCAGCAAGAACTCCTGATCTGTGGGAACTCCAGAGATGCAGCTCCATTGCTTAAGTTCCAGCCTGAGCAACTCAATATCCTCTTGTCTGCAGATTAAATATTACAGGAATAGACATTTTATTCAGAAAGGAAAACTGGGCTTATCTTCAGGTGCAGTAAAAATATAAATACATGGAAAAACAGTTGTAGTCTCTACCAATCCAGAAATCTAGAAGCCCCAAATAATGGGTCAGTTGTAAAACTCAGAAAACATAAGAATGAGTAGCCAGTGATGGTACCTTGGGGAGAGAGAAAATGGAGGTTCCAGAAAACCAGGTGAGTGTGGAAAGGTAGCCATGGATCCTACCTGCAAAGCGAAATTTGTCATGAAACTGAAAGACTATAATTACAATAAAATACAATATTTAACGTTGACTCATGACATGGATATCAAACATAGGAATAAGTTTTAGACATTTTATGGTAATTTTCTTCCCTTTAGGTTTAATATGATAATTTATGCCAAGGGTATTAATTAATAAATTTTGTGTATAAAAAACAGTATTGAGTTGAAGGTATTTGGCACAATCTCATTATCTATTATTCTCTAGCAATATAACTATTATAAGTACAGATAAAAAGAAAGCTCAACTCACTAACATATATTGCCCAGTTTTTGGAAAACAAATGTATGAGTAGATATGAGAACTGAAAAAAAATCAGGGCCTGTGGGTACAATATTTTGGGAGTGAATTTCACACATTCAAATACATATAGAAAAAGAAACATCTCTAAACTCTCTAACATCTAACTGAATTGACATTTCATTACTTTTTAAAATGAGGATAAAATAAAAACACAATAGTATTAGCCTGCCAATGATTTTATTACAGTCAAAATTGCAGATATTTTTACATTTGCTGATTTTTTATTGGCATATAATTGACATTTTACATTGTATAGATGAGGACCTATAACTTATTGATTTACATTTTTATACTGAGATTTGATGCCACTGCAGCCTTAGCTAACCCTTCTGCTGTGCCATGTAGTTAGCATTTTTCCCAGTGGTGGGGACAGTAAGATTGACTGTCATAGCAAGTTTACTATTTAGAACACAGTTGTCTAAAATGAGTGTGTATTAGACCTTCCATCTTATCTTAATTAATCATTTATCTTAACTTATTTATCTACTGGATGCAAGTACAGCTGGTGATTTTGTTGCCAGACACCTCAACTGTAAACTGCTACTTTGTAATTATCTGCCATAATCACAGGTACTGTAAACATATAGAGTTCATTCAAATTTTTAGATGATCATTTTATAATCCACTTCCATGGCACTACTAAACATTTGTCTTGTGTACTTTGATAAGATCATTATTTCCAGAATCCGTTTCCTAGATATTCCCAAACTAACAAAATACTCAAAATCACTGGGTTCAATGGAGTGAATGAATATTCTAGAAGGAACAACTCAGATAAAGGATAAATCTCAGTCTCTGTGAATGTACTGGTGTAGCCATCTGAAAATCCTATTTTTAGCTATCTCTCACATGTCTATTTCACAGGGAGGCTGTCAGGTTATATATCTTAAAAATAATTTAGTATTCAAAGAATTTTACATTAAAATGTAAGAGGAGTAAAATAATATGAACAAATAAATTTAGTTTTTATGTACACTTCTGAGCTTAGTTTCTTGGAATTTGGTTTCATGGAAACTTAGAATTACAGTGTTCAATGTCGTTTACCTAGTAACATTTAATCATTGCGCCATAACATTCTGAGCTTCCATATCTCAGAATGAAGCCAAGTGCACTAGCATAAGAGTACGGAAACCCAAATGGACTGCAAAATATTTAAGGAAAGAAAGTGATCAGGGCAACATATTATGAACAGTGAAAGACTGGACCTGCTGTATTTGTGCCACAGAACTCCACTCAGCCCTGGACCCTGCTAACAGAGCCAAGGATGGAGTAAGTCTTTTTTTCTCAAACCATAGTGTCCTCTATTCTTCTACTGATCAGGATGAAAGAAAAATGCAGGACTGATTCTCTATTTGACCTGGGGGCCGGAATACCCAGGGGCAGCAAGAAACAAATTTGGAGAGAGATAATTCCTAGAAAATTCTGATTTAACAGTTTAATTTCTGCTGCTGTCAGTGTTCACCCACCTTTAGCTCTCAACTAGACAGTTGTAGAATTTGTGAGAAAATAGACACCTGTCTTGACCCTGGTGAAGTTCAATGCACTAAGGTCATCTATTGGAACTAGTCTATCTATATCTAACTTGGGATCAAGGCTACTGAGGCTGGAGGGTGGTAAATAAAAAGGAACAATAAAAAGTAATATTTTTCCAGGAAGAAATTCCTTTAGTTCACCCCAATCCTTTCCACCCACCCCCGTATCTTGAATCTTGGCCAAGATACAATGTAGAATTGAACAAGTAATTGTCTCTTGGCTCTCCATTCTGACTGTGGTCACCAGGACCAGGGTGTGCCTTGCCCTCAAACCTGAGGTCTGTCCCATATAATTTGTTGCCATAATTGACAAAATGTAAAACTCAATTTTATTTCAATGTCCTGGGATTCACTCAGGTGGATGTTGTCGCAGCTCACCTCTCTCAGATGCTTTCATAAGTGACCTTCACTTTTTTTATTTTTGCTGAAGTGAAGACATGTCTGTGTCTATTAACTATTCCCAGACTATCTTCTGTAGAACTCTCCATGCTCTGAGCTCTGAAGGTTGGGAGAGGACAGCACGTAGGCATCCTGTGCTACACTAATAATTTACCCCCTTCTAAGTTCTCCTGGGGCATGTGTGTGCAAGGCACTGACAGAGTCTGATTAGCTCATAACTTCCACAGGACACTCTTGGTGCTGACACACTTTTCTAGCAACACATCTTCCAGCATCTTGGGAAATGTTCTGCAGAGCTAAGAACTTCCTAAGAGCTAAGGAACTTTCTGGGTTTACATTAGTCTTGCACACGTGAGTGAGGTGTGATGATAATTGCAAATATTTGGGGGAAGTTTACATGGTATCAGGCATTCTACTAAAAATGTTAATCTATTTACAAATCCCATTGCATTCAGTTACTTTGGGATGAAAATAGTAATGCTCTCTCTTCTGAATCAAGATTCACAAAAAGGTGATTTTGATATCATACCTCTCTGATTCCAAATCCACTGTGTCAAAGTAAGTGTAGGTTAATTTATAAACTGCACTTTATTCCATGAGGCTGACACAGCACTCACTTGGTTCCTCTCATTACTTCAATTTTTATTGGAAGAAACAGGCCACCGAAAGTGATATATTACTCAAATAAATCACTTACCAAATTGTCTTCCCTTGAAATGCCCAGAAACAAAGATAAGGTCTTGCAGACTGTGACCTGCTGTCCCTTGGGTTGAAAGCATCATAGCATCTCAGCTTTTGAAAAGGAAGAACTATTGGCCATCCATACAACCACCACTGTGAAAGGTGATCTCTTATGTCATCCTTTGGAGCTGGTTGTGTTCATCTTGATGGGAATCTCAACATGAATGAAAAACACCAGAACTAGACAGTTGTGTGTTTTAGTGATCCTACTACCAGGGAGAGACCACAGTAGTTTTGAAGGGGAAAGATCAGTATTTTTAATCTGACCCCACCACCAATGACCTGCACAAATTGAGGCAAGCTGATATATCTGAGACTCCAGTGAATCACTTCTAAATGATTTATTTCTATGTGGTTGTTGGCAGAATCAAATGACACACATAGATAACAGCTCTGAAAGACTGACAGTGTACAAGTCAGGTATAATTACTAAAATATACCTGTGGGTGATCATCATTAATATTCCTTTCATGTTAAAATCACTCTTTCTTAGTTAGTCATGGTAAATAGTTATAACTTTACTTCCTACCTGAAATACTAGTCTGAAAGTTTCTAAATCCACATCAACAAGAAAATGATCACAATTATTAGAACTATTTAAATAGATGGCAGGTTTTCCATTAGGAAGATTATAGAAAACAGGTTTAGATGTCTTCAGAATTGATTTTGAGTCTTGAGGCCTGATTATGTGAATTCAAAGATTGGCATTAAGAAAGGTTCTATGCAACATTTGTGTCACGAAGAAGAGACGTATATTTGTCTCCTTGCTAGAATAACTTTCCACTTGTTCTTTGATTTGCTGGTTCTTTTTCTCACAACCTTCAGTTTAACCATCACCTCTGCACTAAGGCTTAAGCAAAAAACTGTCAGAAATTGGGCACACTTTGGAAGATTTTCAAGTTTTCCCATGCCACAGGTAGTTATTTTCAAGGGGATTTGACACAAGAGAAAAAATATTGTAGGAATCTGTCAAAAAATATCTGGGTATCCTAGGATTAAGATTTTGTGCTTTAATATCTAAATTAACCAACATGTGTCCAGTGCTTTAATAGTACCTGATGATGGCATGTTTTAGTTTGTCAGCAGGAGTGGCCAGTAAACAAGACAAAGTCCATAGAGTTTAATATTATTAAAGTGTTGTCTAAACATCCCACTTATTTACAACAAATTTCGAATCTGGCTGAGACAAGCATTTACTGTATAATCCAGTATTTAAAAGTGACAATCATAGCATTGTCTGAAAAAACAGAACTGTCTGAAACATATTAGAGGCATTTTTTTCTCTTATGTTCAGTTGTAGCTAAAAGAATGCTAATTCATGAATGCTCAAGAATGGTTTTAGAACAATTAAGGAAGTCATAGGACCAAACCTTATAATTTTTCCTAACAGACCTTTCAATTTAGAAACATGATCTCGTTTCCTGTTTCCGATTTGTTACTCAATTATAAATTCAGGGTCCTCACTATAGTCTCCAAATTACACAATGAGCTTCCTTCCTTCCAAGGGAAGTTTTTTGTCCAGAGGCAATTCATACATCAGTGGAAACTGTCTCCTTCTCTCTGAACGTCATTCATAAACGGATGTCATTCATAAAAGGAAAAGGTTGGACCATGTGGAATCCCTGAAGTTTCAACATTCCCATGATTTTTCTCAGTTATGCAGTTCAGTGCAAATTCTGGCTTTGGATGGATATACAGAAAAAAATCTATAGGCTTTCACACAAACAATTGTCATTGTAGAGTTAGGTCAAAGTTTGATTAGATCTAATTTGCTTGTAGAAGGTCTTAGCTTTTCAGTACTGATAGTCAATAGCAAAACATATTCATACCAACACAGTCCGATGAAAGTTGGGGTGATATTGTTACTAGACAGGGGGAAGACCCTGTGGTCCCTTAGTCTGATCCAATTTCACTCACAGTGTAGACAAAGAGGCTATGAGACTACCAGCTGCTGTCCTGCAGCTGTTCCACCTGCTAAGAATCAGAACAATAGAGGGATCTTACTCTCAATTTGGGAAAGGGCTCTTGAGACTTTCTGGTCAAGACTAAAAAGGACTTCACAGACACAAGTGAGAAAAGTCAAGGAAACAGTGCATATTGATTAGCAAAAGGGAGTTCCAGGGAAACTGCTCCAGGCAGCAGAGATTACCCAAGGTTCAAAGAGTAGGGGTCTAGGTCTAGGTTTTAGGACTGGGATTTGAGAACAAATAAGTTAAATTTATTGGCTAAGAAAGCAAGGAGAATCAACTTGCTTAAATTCCATTCATTGTTAGTTGTGCACACCAGTTGTTGACAGTTTGGTGCTTGTGTAACTGTTCCATGGTGGACATCTCACTGAGACTGTGCCCACAGCTTCTGTGTGAAGAGTTCTGGTCTCAAGAGTTCCTCTGGGCCTGAAGATCCTCTTTTTTCCAGTAGCATCTAAGTTGATAAACTGTGGAAATATAGCTCAAAAATTGAGGGAGAAAAGAAAAGGGAAGGAAAAGAAAAGAAAGGGAAGGAAAGGAAAATAAAAGAAGAGAAGAGAAAAGAAAAGAAGAAATGATAGAAGAAAAGAATAAGCCAAGGAAAGTTATAGTAGCAAGTGTCTGGGCTAGAGTTACCAGGTTTTTAACCTCTTGTTTATCAGCCATGAGATAGCAAAATCTGTAAAAAATTTTTGCCCTTGATTCCTGTCTCTTGCACAGACAGTGTCTGTGCATGAACACAAATCCAATCCTGGGGACATCTTCATAACCGAAGCATCATATCCTCTACCACCAAACTCTAGAGCCCTTTTTCTATATGAACTGAAGTTTTGATTTCTTCTATTTTCTCTATTACAAGGTATCCAATCTAGTTTCCAATATTGGGCCAGAAAATCCAGTTCTTTTTCATCATTATTTATTATATCACCCTTCATATTTATACAATGTATGATTTCCCCATGAAATTACCACCACCAATTCACCCATGCACCACCACCATAGTCTCATGCTCTTCCCACTCCTGTGCAGTTCTTACTGAGTTATTGACATGAATTGCAAATTTGTCCATCCCCTTCTCTCCTTATGAAAGCCCAGGACTACTCTCACCTCATCTTCAGGACCAAGACCCTGCTCTGAGGATTGATTGTAGGTTACTTGTCATCCCAGACTCCTTGTTCCCACTTTCACTTTTCTTCATGTCTTTGATGCAGGGTCACTACTTCTACAGAATTAGAACAGGAATCTATGGAGAGAATGGTCAAAATATGGAACTATCAACTGAAATAATTATTGCTGTGAAATGAATTAAATAAAAGAAAAATTTATTAAAAGATGTTATTAAGAGTGAGATTGAGAACCTAGATATGAGAGACTGTCATGAGATCCCTCTAGTGAATAGCTTTCTGCTAGCGAGTTTGAGCTCAGTTTACGTAGTTAAGTTACATGCACAGAGGAATATATAATTGTCCTTTAACAAAGAAAGGAAGACATCTGGTTAATTTCGAACATTTTTCAGTTAACTAAAGGAGGTTCATTTCAAACATTCTTGGTTAATGACAAAGGAACACTGTGCGTAACTTCAAAGTGGTCCCTTCATCTCACAGTCAGTCAGGCTGTCTGTGTGGGGGAAGATGTGAGGAGCAAAGGCTATTTGAAGCTCTTATCTAAAGATGGATAAGTTGGAGGGTTCAGGCTGTGCAATCAGGCACTTATCTCATGCTCTTTCTTCCAGCAACTTCTAAACATGATGGGGGTGGACAAGTATGTGAACTCTTGAATGTTTGCTTGCATCATCACACAGGGCTTCTTCACAACTATTTTCTGACTTGTCTTTCTGAAGGTGATCTGCAATATTTTCAGACCAGAGGAGTGTCTTACAGGCAGTAGAATTAATTTTCTAATCCATAAGAATTTGGAATACAATTTCATTTACTGGTTTAATTTGTTTTCTACTTTAAAAAAAACCACATTCAATAAAATCTGAGCTCAACTATTGCATGATTGAAAATGGATGGAGGTGTGGGAGTACAGGGTAGGCAGATGGGAGAATACAGCTAGGGTAGGATGTGGAACTGGAGAATATAGATTCAATTAAAGATCCTCCCCACACAAACACTTGATAACTGGGTGATTGCTAAAGAACTGTGCAGCATCCCTGCATGTGAGTTTACACATCTGTGCAGTGCTGATGATCCCCGCATCTATCTCTAGGGATCCTGGAGATATCAGATGCATTAAATACTCAATAAATGTGGAGCCTCATGGCACTGTCACTTTTCTGCTGATTAACTATGAAAAGAGAAACAAACTAAGGAAGACTTTGAAATTAAACAGGTGTCATGAAACTTGGAGTTTTCTGATAAGTAAGTCACCAAAAGAATATATATATATACATATATAATATAAAATTGTATATATATAAATATATATAAAGGGGAAAATGAATCTCCTTTAATAGAAAGTATCTGTAGCTATATTTTTATAGAAAATACAGAGCTGTTCTGCATGGATAGATTTCTATTAGCCCATGATTAGAAATTGAGACTAAATGCTAGATTGTTAGGTAAGGAGACTATTTTGAGAGTCTGGGTTGGGTTATGAGAGTGGACTAACATACTCTGCTCCATGACTGTTTGTCTGGCCCAAGGATAATTTTTGAGATAAATAAAACAAAATGAAAACAGTGAACATCCAACCTTCAGTTAAATGTAGCTTGTCCAGTATACAGTCACAGATAAATTTTTAGCATAAACATTGTTTCTCTAATAAGCTAGTCTGTTGATTGTGATTGAGCCATCATTTATCACTAATACAATATGAAAGAGAGAAAGCTAAAGATAGAGATATTGGGGATAAGAGAGAATGTGTGCTGTTGCCCTGGATCAATTAGTCATTGTAATTAAAGTCTAATGTCATCATTTATATCATTTTACCTGTTCAAATTTAATTGTGGCTAGTATAACACCATCAAAGTGGAGCTTGAAAAGGAAAATAAGTGTGAGCTGAAATTCTCTGCATGATAACCTCACATCACATGAATGTAGTTCCTAACACCAAGTTCCAATATCAAGATAACATTTCCACAGCTGTATTTTGGTGGGGTTCCATGGTCAGAAAAAGCCCTAGGACTGCCACATCTGGTAGTGCTCACTCAGATGTTGATGAACCCTCAAAATAAATAATCCCAGTCATGTAGTAGTGCAATCCTCAGCACACTGGTGGGGAGAATGCATATATGCATACATTTTCTTTATCTAATCATAGCTTAATGGACATAATTATTCTGTAACAAATGCCTGCATTTGAAGGTTGTCTGTTGTACTCTTTATGGAAACCTGAGGAAAAGTGATTGACTTTGTACACGAGCTTTCATTCCCAGTGTTGATTCTCACTCTGCAGTTCTGGAAGTGGAGACATTCGATGCTTTGAAAATTTTTATCATCTTTATCCTAAAAGTTAATATCTTAAAAGACTTTGTCTTAGGAAAATGTCATGAAAGAGAGAAAGAATATTGTAAGCTACAAGGAAACTTTTGTCATTTACTTGTTTTATTATATTTAAAACATGTATAGCTTGTGTAAGAATGAAATACATGCAAGCTAAGGACATAGTAACATAAAGAACACAAGTAAATCCACCACTAATTCCACCACGAAGTTTCTCTCACACATCTTGCCTTTTTATAGTTATGCCCCCCATGCTGGTCATCTGTCTGCCCGTTAGTCATTCCGCTTCCATTCTAGTGCTTTTTAAAGACAGATTTATATCACACATATTATTTTATCTAGTTTCACCTACTTGTTAAATATTTATTTATTTATTTATGCATACAAGAACCGGAGTACAGGCCAGAGGAGTGGGGATGAGAGGATTCACCAGAGACAGGGAGCAGAACAAGCTGATTCATTGAGATACACTGCTGAGGGGAGCAGTGGTTGAGTCAGGAGAGTCATGTGGGTTACCTCCCTGGTAGGGGATAGAATGCCCTAATTTATGATCAAAATCATTAGAATGTCCTATTTTTTGAGATGTAAGGATTTTGGGTTGAGATACATTTTTGTATTTCCATCTGACTAGAATATGAGCAATCCCACTCCCAGCCCTTGATTTTGAGCATGGCCTGCCTCTGTTTGGTGGGGTTCAAGGTCAGTTCCCTCTATGATGTGAAAGGAGAACAGAGCACCTGCTCCCATGAAGAGCAGTGGTGGGGGTAGAGGATTAACTGTCCACTCAGCCATGGGGGGCTAGGTGAGGCTGGACATTTACAAAAGGTTTTTTGTTAATTAAGCCACTGTCTTAATTCCCATCACCATAGTAAAATAGCATAGAATGGGTGGATTAAACAACCAACATTTAGTTTTTACAACTCTGGAATCTGGAAGTTCAACATCTAGGTGTCATTTCAGTGCCTCGCGAGTGTTCTCCTATACTGTTGGTGGAAATGTAGACTTGTCCAGCCCCTGTAGAAGGTACTGTTTCTCAAAATATTAAAAATAGATACATTATATGATCCAACAATTCCACCTCTAGGCATCTACTCAAAGAATGCTACATTCACTAACTCAAGTGTATATATATGAACTCCTATGTTCACTGCTGCCCTTTTAAAAATAGACTATGGAAACACCTAAGTGCCCAAGGACAGAGGATAGAAAAATGCCACATACACACGCAACACTTACACATGCACACACACACAATGGAATACTATTCACTCATAAAAAAAGTTAACTCTTGCCACTTGTTACAACTTTGATGGAACTGGAGGGGATAATGTGAAGCTGAATGAGTCAAAAGGAGAAAGACAAATACCAGGCCCCAGTTGATGCAGGATAGACTCCACTGGGGCCCACCATGTTGGTCTCTCTATTGCCTGCAGCCTAATAGAGCCATAGCTTTGGAGCTGACCCAGTGGGGCCCCAAGCTCCTCCCTGCAGCCCTGAACCAGGGGCTGTGGGGTTAGCTGCTGCCTCCTTTGCTGGAGCATGCTCCAGCATAGGCAACCTTGTCACTGCAGCCCCAGTGAAGCTGCATGCCCTGGGTTGGCATGGCTGGGGAACCACTGCTACCCATCATCACTGTCAGCCTCTGTCAGCATGCGACCTGAGCCCCAGTGGGGCCTCTGGTGAAGACTGTTAAAACACCTGCCACCCACTGCCAGTTGTGCTGCCTGCAAGCAGCATGATTCTGAGGTTGGGCACAGAACTACGTGAAGGTAGGGTGCTCCTGGTACTCAAAGCTGGCTAGCGCTGGGGCCAGTCTTCAAGCCCAGCCCTCTGAGGTAACTTTCATGCAGTCTCCAGGGCAGGACAATCTGGGTGCTACCCAAATGCAGTGCTTCTGAGTGGCAGGCAGGAAACTCTAGCCACTGCCACTAGAGTCTTAGGGGCTCCAGCACTCAAACCCGGCTTGCCCCAGGGGAGGAGCTGCCTCAAGGCAGCACGCTCCACAGGCAGACTGGAAGTCCCACCACCGCTGCCACTTTTAGAGCTGTGTGTCAGCCACTGCTTGCACCTGTTGAAGCAGGAGGGGGGAAACCACCACTCCTGCTGCCAGCTGCTGTCAGTTGCCTGTACTCGCTGGCTGGGCCAGTGGCACCAATAGAGCTTAGGAGCTGGTTTTGCCCTATTGCTTCTGACATAGGGATCTGGTTTCAGATCTAACTGTCCTATTTATTTATCAGTGATGGTGCTGGTTACAGGAGACCAACCTGTTTGATTTAACAGTATATCATAGTAGCCCACAGGTTAGAACATTCTCAATCTTGCTTTAATTTAATTGCATTATTTTTCTCTTTAATGTGGCTTAAATGATTACAGGCAACATATTCCCCAAATATGCAGAACCATGGGTGGCTTCCATGAAAGGAGGGAAAGGATATTTTTTGAATTAAAAATATAAAGCACAAAGTCTGTTGTGACATTTTTGTTTATTTCCTATATCAAGATGAATAAAAAATCAACCACAATAGAATTATTTGATTTTCTCCCAACTTGGCACATAATATTTGAAATGTCTCATCCTCTTCTTCTACCCTACCTTGTCAAAAATTCAAAAAAAGAGGAGGATAGAAGGGGGAAAACAAAGAGAGAAGATGAAAAGAGAAAGAAGAGAGGGAAGGAGAAATGGAAGAGAAGAAAAGAAGAAGGAATGGAAAATTTTCCCATGTTGTTTTAATATTTAAATTAGATCCACAAAAACAACCTTTACCAACTCTAGCTCTTCCTTCCTGCAATACTGTGTTCCTGAGAACACAGGATTAGTAAAAACTGACTGTTCTACACAAAGTCCAGAGCCAATATGATAGAAAAGTGACTTCCCTATATGGTTTTGCTGAAAAATCTTGACATGACCCAACATGTTAGAATACTTTATACTAAGGTCAAATGATTGGCAGAAGCAATTTTGAGTTTGATTTGTGTTTAGGAACATTTGTGCTCCCCTGTAATATTTTTGAATATAGGGTATGTGGTTAGTGGGATGACTAACTACATCCCACTTGAATATTTCAGTGAATATATGAAATTGGTCATGTTGATAATACTTAAGACAACTTAGATGTTTCTGAAGTGACTTCCACGCGGCACAGTCCCTGATCAGCCAAGAGACAACATCTGAAGTATTTTTGTGATGATTCTGGTCCCAGGAAGCAAACTGTAACTTGTGATGTTAAGATACATTGCAAAGATATTATAAAGATACATACGATGTTAAATGTGAGATGGTCATTTGGATACAGGGGAAATTGCACTAAAATCTCTTAGAACTAAACCTAAGGAAAGTCAAGTGTGGTTGTGATGTGGACAGTCTCCCAGCACACTGCCTCCTGGCAGTTCTGGGACTTCCTTGCCCTCAGTCATTGCTCTCTAATGTCACACTGTTATTTCATAAACCACTATGGACCGCCTCTGTGTGAGAGTCTGGACTGAGAGAGGATGTAATATCTTGGCTGGAAAAGTTCACCAATGGGATAAGGTGGAGGGCCACAGGACCAGGCTGCACTCACACCCACATATTTTTTTCTTTTATAAATGAATATTTTTCTTTTTTTTTTTACTTATTTAATTTTATGTGTGCACATATAGGAGTCGAATGTTCCTACTTCTTAAGCATTGGGGGAAGACATTTGAGTGTCTTGGATTTTATGTTATTTGCATGCTTAAAATAAAAACCTTATTGGGCCTCCCTGGTGGGACAAAGGGTTAAGTCCCAGCTCTATGAAGTTATGTGCAGCTGCAGCAGCACGAGTTCCAACCCTGTCAGGAGAACTGACCCACATGGTGCAATAGACCTCTCCTGTCTCACCCGCTGCTCTCCTCAGCAGTGTATGAACAGTGTATGAACAGATCCACCTGTCCTGCTCCCCACTCTCTTTCTGGTGAATCCTCTCACCTACCCACCTACTCCCCCCATACACCTCTGACCTGCACCCAGCTCTTGTATGCATAAATAAATAAATCTTTAAAAAGTAAAACTTTTGTCTCATTTGTATATATTTCTAAACAATGTGTTGCTTTGTTTTGTCCTTTTTTATAGTTATATAAATTTTGTCTTATTGTATGCTTTCCTTTTGCCTCTACACATCCTTAAGTGTTGTTTTATTTTCTGCTATGGTAACTCTCAAATTAATATTCAATATCCTATTTAAATGAAGTGAGGAGACTAGAGTACACTTGTAGACCAGCAAACTACAAGAACCCACGAAGTCTTGCATTTCTCCCACTGTTTCCTTTTCTAGTCTTCAGTGGGTGGGATTTCTGAGGTTGGTGGCAACAGAAAGAGGAGGGATGTTCAAGTGATTGGATAAATCATTTTATGAATTTACTATGGATTGCCTTTTTGAGGTTGACTTAATACTAGGAGCAACTCTTCATTTTTCTTTACACTGCTTCATTCATTATTCACAAAAGACTATCCAACTATGTGTCTACATAAATTTCTTATCCTCACCACGTTCAATGACATTGAGGAATTCCAGTCTGCTAATAATGGCCGTGCCCTGTATATCCTTGTGTGCACACTTTATGCATTCTCCAGGAGGCATGCCTAGGAGTGGGTTTTCTGGGTCCTAGTATATGTATACTCTCTTACCCATCATTATACATGATCTTAATTATTGGTGCGCCGAGTCCAGATCGTGGCAAAGAATCTTTGACAGCTTCCACCATCTACTGGGTACATCCTGAGGCTATGATGCCACCCCATCATTTCTTCCTGTATAAGCAGTCTCTCCCTAATCTTTTTCCCCACTCTCAGTTGCTTTGGTTCCATTTCACACCCATTATTTCTAAAAAACACCTTTGGGTCAGTTCCTCGGGTAAGTGGCTTCATATCCACAAGTCCTCAAGACTCTGCCTCCTGGGTTCCACATTCTATAGAAGAAAATACAAGTTCTCCCACATGGTTCTGACATGGGCCCTATCATATTGCCGCACAGGAAATGTCCAAATTGTTGTAATATCCACTTGCTTAAGTCAACAACTTTTAACAAACAATACATTCTTAAACAATGCTCAGTTGTCAGAATCTGTGACTTTAGGCTGAGGAAGGAACAAACTAATGCTCTCTTTAGGTGATGGAGGGAGAAAAATGGAAATAAGTGATTGCTTTACAAGTTAGACTATAGATAGCTTTTGAATAACTGAGTAAAGACAGACGTAGAGGAAACCACATGACCCATAAAAAACAAACTCCATTTACCTCTCCCTCTGGGGTTGTGTGGGATTTTCCCAGGAAAGAGCTGACCACTTGTGAAATGGATTCACTTTGAAGCTTGAGAATGAATAGACTCCCAGCCCAAGGTGGCCTGGCTCTGGGGTGAAGAAAATTGATATGTAAAGAATGGGAAATCTTTCAATGGCGATTTCTGCTTCTTTATGTTGCGGGATTTATAATCTCTGTATGTTGTAGAACGGTATGTGCAGAGGCTTATATGTGCTTCAGGGGGCTTGCACAGGATCACACAGCATGTGGATCACATAATGGGGACCACGAGAAAGGCCACAGAGTAAAGAGGTATGTGGAAACCTTTAACAAAAGGTCAGAGGTCACATGGGAAAGAGTGCTGCCATCACTAGTTGGGGATGTAGAAGCCATTAGAATTTCCCAATAAAGTTCCCTTTAGCCTTAAAATGGTCTGGCTTTTTACCAGAATGGTATAGAGTTTCAGTCTGACTTTTATTTTTCCCCCAATGGCAAAGCTCTAATCTGCCTACTGGCTCTTTAGGAATTCTTTACTTTTTGGAGTTGTTGGGAAATCTTGAAATTCTTAAGTTACTTTGATCTTCTTAGGAAAAAAACCAAAGAAATCTGGCAGAAGGCACGTTGCTGTTATTTCCTAGTATTGACTTCCTACAGAGGCCATTTTCTTGACCATAATTTTGTCTTGATTTCATATGAATTGTGTTATCAATGAAATTATGCCCTTGATTTCCTGGTGTCTGTGTAAATAAAGCTAAAATATCATAATAGCTTAATATACTACTTTGCTGAAATTTATGATGTCTAAATTTTGTGTTAGTAATGATATTTCCTCCAAGGTAAATTCTTGGGTAAGTTATAAACTTGGTAGAAAAAAATACTTTGTTTAAAGCTTCATTTTGCTCTGGTTGTTGATGTCAACAATAGAAGTTTCTAGTGACCAAAAAAAAAATTAAATCAAGTTAGAGAGAGATACCTGGAGAAAATGGCTAGTGCAGGGCTAACAAATATCATGTAAAGGGATGGGTGGTAGAAATTTTGGGCTTTGCAGGCATTCACTTAACCTTGTTCTTCCAGCACAAAACATCCAAAGAGAATATCAAAGGATGGGTATGATTTTGTTTCAGTGAAACTTTATTTGCCAAAGCTGTTCTATAAAATACCCTATCCCCGAATTTTCCACTGACGTGCAGATTTGACCTGGTTGTCCATATATTTCTTTTCTTTTTTTTTTTTTAAAGATTTATTTATTTATGCATACAAGCACTGGGGTACAGGTCAGAGGTGTGAGGGGGTGAGAGGATTCACCACAGAGAGCAGGGAGCAGAACAGGCAGATCAACGGAAGTACACTGCTGAGGGGAGCAGCGGACACAGCAGGAGAGGTCTGCCACACCATGTGGGTCCCCTCCCTGGCCAGCAGCAGGGATTGAACTCGTGCTGCAGTGGCTGCGGTTTGCTTCATAGTGCATTGCTTAACCCACTGCGCCACCAGGGAGGCCCCTGTCCATATATTTCTCTTTCCAACTTTAATGCCCCCTCTCAGAGTTCTGAGGCAAATTCTTTAGATCCTCTGGACTTTATAAATTGGGACCAAGGGATCACATTTTGCCAAGCATCTGAAATTTCCCTTTCATCCATTGTCACAGTCCTCATTTAACAAGGACTTCTTCTGGAACTTTGATAACATCACCCATGGTGAAAATTAGAAGGCTTTGTTCTGTAGGATGTAATTCAGATAGGGCTAAAGACTTAATCCAGCCTGGGTGTTTCATGTAACTCTTTTCTTAGTAAATCCTACTTATATTCTCACATTGTTTGACTGCAAATATATATACCTATTAAAATATGTTACTTTTAAATGTGATATTTTCTTGAAATATTTTGTAAAAGTCAGAATTTCATCTTACTAACAAAATTTCTCTTAATGTCTATCACTGTCATGGTTAGAAAATTTGAACAAAATGAAGAAATCAAGAGTACAGTCTTCAAATAAATCAGTCTTTTTCTCATTTTAAATATAACACATAACCTTAGTTAAAATGAGAGAAATGTCAAAAATCAGAAAGATTATAATAAAATAATCATGAATTACTTCACAGTGACTCATATAAACATTTTATTGATTTCCCTTGATTTTTAACTGTGTAATGCAATTTTATTCTTTTGATCTGTCTGTATATTTTGATAACATATCTATTCCCTTTTATTACTTAAAACATAGAGACCTTTTTGCAATACATGCTTGGTCCTCTTTTACATTCATGAAGAGAGGAGCTTATTTTTAAAAAATCAGAATACTTTCTTTCTTTGTGTGTAGAAGAACTGGGGTATAGGCCAGAGGTGCAGAAGGTGAGAGGATTCACCAGAGACAGTGGGAAGCAGAACAGGTGGATCTACTAAAATGCACTGCTGAGGGGAGCCGCAGCAAGACAGGAGATGTCTGTTGTACCATTATGTAGGTGAGCTCCCTGGCTGGAGATTGAACTCAAACTCAGGTCACAGTAGTGATAGCACTAAATCTTAACCATAGGCCACCAGGGAGACCTCAGAAAACTTTCTTATCTGTACTTCCCTTCATGCTTAAAAAAAAAAAAATACTTGCTTCTTACATACTGACTTCTGTTTATCTTATTAGCTTCCATGACCTCTCCATTTTGTATTTAATTATTTGGTCAGTCAGTTACTTAATTGTGTGTGTTTAGGAATTGAGTTTTACTCAGGGGTGACTAAGGAGATACTTTTGAGGTTTTCATGAGTGCAGGACCCACCATTTGTCCAGGGGGTCATGCTTTGATCTATTGAACTTCAGAGCCATCTGAGATGAGTAACTTTTTAGTCACCATGTATTCATACTTATCTGTGTTAAACTTGGCAAAGCCACACAGACCTGTGGCTATTCTGGTGGTCAGGGAGCTCGGACTTGGCCATGTGTAGCACTTCAATTGCATGTTCCTTGTTCTGCAGCTTGGTGTGGATGGACATTGTGACTTGGTCGATGTGAGCCCGGGCTTTCCCAAGGAAACCTGTAAATACTATTTTTACTTTTTCAAAGTTAGTTAAATAAATTTTAAAAACACTTAATTTTTATGTAATCCAAACTTGAACTGTTAACCCGATAACCATACAACTTAAAGACTATAGTCCTCCTTACCATTTCTCTCTTATGATGTTGGTTTCATGAACAAGCTGTTTTCTCTTCAGAGTTGGGTATCTTCGCTTAGTCTATGAGCATCAGCTCAGAAATGACCTCCAGAATAGCTTCGCTCATCAGACTGAAACCCATGAGGGTTATCAGAGTAATAGGTGTTTGTCAAAACATCGCAGTCCACATGGCAAAATCCTTGACTCCAGAGCTGGTTCAACATTTGGCATTCTATCATAGAAAAGTATGTTACATGAATAAACGTATAGGACACGTTTGAAATATATTGTCACTTTGAAATAATGCAGATTTGTGGCAATGTTACAAAATTAGCTTAAAGGACACCTTTATGTTTTCGTTGATAATTTCCCACAACTCTCTTGTTAATTAATTTGCACTCTTTCTGCATATAAGCATGTGCATCCTTATTAATAGTGCATATTTTTATTTTGAAATATTTTTGAATGTACACAAACATTGCAAGGATTTTACAAAGTTCTGCATGCCTTTAGACAGATTCACCATTTGTTTATATTTTGCTCCATTTACTCTATATTTTGGGTCCCCTTCCTTACCCATAAAACACAATATATTTGTAATTATTTAAATATATGTGTGTTTTTTTCTTGTCCTAATTATCTGATAGTACCTTGGAGTTATCATACCACTGATTCTTTGGTACATTAGTGAGACTTTCTTATGAACAAGGGCATTCTCTGATAGAATCACAATGCCAAGATGAAAATCAAGAAATTCAATATTGATGGATGTTATAAAATATCTTAATCAAATTTTGATAATTGTCACAAAAAATTGCTTTATAGCTATTTCTCCTAGTCCAGGATCTAGCCTGGGATCTCAGTTTCCATGTTTTGTTTAACATACAGGTACTGCAACCTTTCTTTATCTGTGATATTATGCTTTCAGAAGAGGATCTTCTGAAAATTTCACAACATTTCTGTCAGTTGGAGTCTGTCTCTAGTTTTTTCCAGAGTGATTTCCTCTGTGCTTGGTCATCAATGTCACAGAAGTGATGCTGTGTCCTTCTTGGGGCATCACCCAGGGGTATCTGATATCAGCTTGCTCTGTAATAGGGGTTTGCTCTCCTGCTTAGTTTCTGCTCTGTGTATGATTATGATAGTTTTTGATAAGTCCTTTGTAAGGAAAGCCTTTGAGGTCATGTAAAGTTCATTGTTGTTAATCTCTTATTAGTTTTCATATCACAGATGTATCTCTTCTGACCTGATGTCTGCAAAATTTTCACCCTTTGTCATATCTTCTAAATTTAGGAGTTGGCTCCTATTGTAAAGAGGAGCATTTCATCTTCTGGGTTTATGTGTGAGTGTATTTGAAGATATGGAACATATGCAGCCCCTTTCTGGGCTGCTCATGACCCCCTCTTGGGTATGATACTGTGCTAATAGCTTCACTTACATTATCTGACATTGCATGACATGCTGCAACATTACTTTTTCTCATTTAAAATAAGGAGTCTGAGGTTTCAGAAACTGCTTGTGGTGGCACATCTTATTAAGTAGAGGCAAAATGCAACCCAGCATGTTTAATCCCTGAAGCCAAACCATCAATTCTACTGAATCTTATCAGTAGGATTCTCAGGGCTGTAAATGATATAACTCCATCTTAAGTTAGTTTAGGCAGAAAAGAGAATAGATCAGAGACATGCTAAGGAATCTCATTCATTCAGGTAAGTATATCAGCACCCAAATATGTTGGAGGTGATAGTACCACTGTGTCTGTTAATACTGACACATGTAATGCCAGTTCTCCTCATTTCTCTTCTCTCTGTGGACTGCACCATTCTCGTTCCCATCCTAATGAATTCAGACACTGGGTGACTGACCTCTGGCATCTGCATTGATCTCTTCTAATTGCATGAACATCTGAAATTAACCTAATTCTTTACCCCAAGTTTGGTTTATTAAATTTGGGACAAAATTTATTTAGTACGAGTTTTATTTTTTTTTTATTTTTTTTTAAAGATTTATTTATTTATGCATACAAGCACTGGGGTACAGGCCAGAGGTGTGGGGGGATGAGAGGATTCACCACAGAGAGCTGGGAGCAGAACAGGCAGA
>JAGFMF010011868.1:5386021-5403159 GCA_019455555.1 Galemys pyrenaicus | reverse complement strand
CTCCCCTCCCCACCAGGTGTCCCCAGTCTGTCCTTGACTCCTCATTTTTGGTTTCTGTGTCTTTATTGCTGTTATTGTTATTATTATTATTGTTCTTAAAAAATAGTGATACATATGAATCTCAACAATATTAAAACCCCTTCCTACCCATCCCCACTTCCAAACTGACTATACACTTCCCAGCCCTTGAATTCATAATATTTCTTATCCCATAGAAATGAGATAATGGGACAATGCTGGCTTTGGCCCCTGAAAAATTTTTCCATCTCTCTGGGAGAGTCTAACACATAGATAGACAACTTCGCCTTGCCCCCCCTGACCTCTCAAAACATGAAAGTTTCACCTCCAAGGACCATCTCATCCAAGTATCTTCAATTAATTCATTTCTAGTTTTTGAAAATTTTGTTATAATCTAGAATTTAACCCTAGACATGAAATTCCTTTTCAAATTTATTCCCACACTGGACCATCTTACCTCCAGAACTATTCTGACACTGGAATTTTTGCTTGATTGTCTTCCTACATAGACTGATTTCTACTCCCTCATTCTTTGTGTAACTACACATAGACTTTAAATACAAATCAGTGCATACAACTGTGCCCTTGGAAGCATATTGAGAGCTTTACATAGATCTCAGGACAGAGAAAAGACATTTTAAAATGCCCATAATGCCTCTCCACCTTACCACTCAAGGGCCAGCTATACGGTTCTCTGGTGAAACTGATTCCCCTCCCAGCTCAGGTTTTCATAGGTCATTTATTTCTCCTTGAACATATATCTCTCCTCTCCACTCCCCATCCTGCCATCATACTTGAGTCATAATTAATTCAATTACTCTTTAATCTTGTTAGTCATTAATTATAACCTGATATAATTTATTTAGAGAAAATATCCCTGGTGTCTTTGGGTAAGGGGTTCTGATTCCTTCTTTATAACTGCAAATAAAAGTTAGAGCACATCATATTATTTAGCAAATTTCAATTTTTATATCTATAGATATGTATTTATATTTATCATGCAAGTATTTGTTTAGACCTCCCACCCCCATCAGAGAAGGAGGCCAATAATCTTGAAGGAATCAATCTACCTCTTTGAACTGCAACCAGAAAACCAAAGTCACATTTGCTGTGTCATCATCTCATGTAAACATATAGTCAGCCTACAGGTGCAAACAACCAATCTTGATTTTAAATAAAAAGGGGGTTGCTAAGGAGTAAAAGCTTTTCAGCTTTTCTCTGTCTTCCCTTTGGCTCCTGCTCTAATTATTTCTATGATGATCATACCTTTTTTGGAAATTCTGCCTTTGGACTTGCTTTTTGCAGCTTCATGAGTCTGATGAAAAAATCCATCACAAACTGTGCCCTGGAGGAGCTGATGTGTTTGTGATTTTCCTTAGTTAAATGGTTTTGGCAGCCAATTAGCTTGTGTTTAATGCATGATGCATGCATAGCTTGCTTGTGAGCTCAGAGTTCTGAGAAAGAATGAGCAGTGAAAGGAGGTTATCTTCAAAGGTGCTATCAGGATTTAGAAAGAAGAAAACAATAGACATGTCAAGTGAAGTTATGATGTGAAAATTGCTGTAATTATCAGGGATGAATACATTTGAATTGGCACATTATCCAGGGTAGTTCATTCTTGGCTCTTCTCTTGCTTTGAATTCTATGTGCAATTTCTGGAACTTTGGAAGTAGAGAGTGGGTATGCTCGGAGGCAGGGGATTTTTGTGTATTTTTATTTTCTGAGAGTAAATGAACTGATTATTAAGTATACTCTCCAACTGTTAATCAGTTACGAGAACTTTTAAGATGCCAAATAGATATAAAGAGGAGAAAAAATAAAAACAGAAAAGAATCAAAACAAAAAAAGAACTTTTTTTTTTTTTTTAAAGACCTATTTATTTATGCATACAAGCACTGGGGTACAGGCCAGAGGTGTGGGGGGGTGAGAGGATTCACCACAGAGAGCGGGGAGCAGAACAGGCAGATCAACAGAAGTACACTGCTGAGGGGAGCAGCGGGCACAGCAGGAGAGGTCTGCCACGCCATGTGGGTCCCCCTCCCTGGCCGGCAGCAGGGATCGAACTCTGCTGCAGTGGCTGCGATTTGCTTCGTAGTGCGCTGCTTAACCCACTGCGCCACCAGGGGAGGCCCAAAAAAAGAACCTTTTAAGCTAAATCTAAATGCAGTGCTGCACAACTTTGCAGGTAGAGGTAAAAAATAATAGTTATTCTATGTTTATGTGTCTACACAAAACCACTTTGATCATTTTATTCTCTTTTAGAAATACCACTCTTACCCGTCCTCACACCTGTGATGTGAGTACTGATTGTCCTCTGCCGTTTTCACCTTGATGTCCCTCAACTCAGAGAAAAACAGGGAATTGCCTGAATCTACCCAGCACTGGGATTTCAGCACACATCCCAAAACATCAAAGTATATATTTTCTCAAGTGCATGTGGCATATACTCAAGGGTAAATTATATGTTGGGACAAAAGCAAGTCTGACTAAATTTATCAAGATTAAAGTCATATTGCACATATTTTCTGATCACAATGATATGAAACTAGAAATCAGCCACAAGAAAAAAAGCTGGAAATATTTACCACAAATATATAAAATGTAACATGTTATTGAGCCATTATTGGGTCAATGAAGAATCAAAGGAAAATAAAAAATTACTTGAAGACAAATGAAAATTAAAATATCACCTACCAGAACTAAGAGAATGCAGCAAAAGCCATACTAAGAGGGAAATTTATAGCAATACAGGTTGATCTGAAGGAACAAGAGATATAACTCAATCTAAGCTTTCACCTATAAAGAATAAATGAAATCAAAAGTTAGTGGAAGGAAGGAAATAATAAGAACTAGTACAGAAATAAGTAAAATAAAGATAAAAAGGATAACAGTAAGGATGAATAAACCAAGAGTCATTGTTTTGAAAAGACAAAAACTCATACAATTTTACTGACTTATTAAGAAAAAAAGAAAGAGCGGGGCCTCCCTGGTAGTGCGGGGTTAAAGTCTCAGTGCTATAAAGTTATACCAGCCACTGCAGCATGAGTTTAATTCCCCCCACTACTTCCCTCCTAACCAGAGAGGTGACCACTTGGTGCAAAAGACTTCTCCTGTCTCCCCTGCTGCTGCCCTCAGCAGTGTGTTTCAGTAGATCCACCTGTTCTGCTCCCCATTCTGTCTCTGATGAATCCTCTCATCATAAACAAAAAAAAATATTTACAAAGAGAGAGAGAAATTTCATCTAAATAAAATCAAAGATAAGTTACAACAGATAGCAAAGAAATACATAGAACTATGGACTATTATGAACATCTATAAAACAAATGGGAAAATCTAGAAAAAAAACAGATAAATTCAACCTTCCAAGACTGAACTAGGAATATAGAAAATTTGAAAAGAAAGAACCACACAGATCAATGGAACAAAACTGAGAACCCAGAAATAAACCCAAGCGTATATGGACAACTACTTTATGACAAAGGTGTCAGGAGAATACAAAAGAGCAAGGATCGCCTCTTCAATTAATGACGTTGAGAAAATTGGATGACCACATATAAATGAATGAAACTAGATCACTATCTTACAAAACTAACTCAAAATGGATTAGAGACTAGAAAGTAAGATATGAAAGCCTGAAATATATAGATTAAAACACGGGCAGTGAAATTTGAAATATGTCTTAATTATTTCTTTTGTAGAATGAACAATTTCGTAGAATTCAACAGTAAAGGAAACAAAAGCAAACATAAACAAATGGGAATATATCACACTAAAAACCATTTGCATAATTAAAGAAACTATCAGAATTAAAAGGCAACCTAGTGAATGAAAGAAAATTTTAACCATATATTCAACAAGCTGTTAAAATCATATACACGCACACACAAACACATGAACAATCTGATCAAAAATGGACAGGGGCCTCCCTGGTGGCGCAATGGGTTAAGCAATACACCCTGAAGAGGACCGCAGTCACTGAAGCACTAGTTCAATCCCAGGCCAAGGAGGTAACCCACATGGCGCAGCAGACCTCTCCTGCCTGGCCCACTGCTCCCCTCAGCAGTGTATTTCAGTAGATCTGCCTGTTCTGCTCCCCACTCTATCTCTGGTGAATCCTCTCACTGCCCCACACCTCTGGCCTACACCCCAGTTCTTGTATGCATAAATAAATAAATCTTTTTAAAAATGGACAGAAGTGTTAAATAGACACTACTCCAAGGAAGCTATACAAATGGTCAATGGGGACATGAAAAATTCTTATCATAACTTATTGTTTGGGAATTGTAAATCAGAACCACACCAATAAATTGTCTCACACCTAAGAAAATGGTTATCATTGAAAGGATAAGAAGCAAAAAATGTTGGCGAGGACGTGGTTAAGAGAACCTTTGTACACTGCTGGTGGGAATATAACCTGGTGTAATCATTATGGAAAACCATATGAAGATTCCTCAAAACTTTAAGAATAGGGATAGTATATTTTCCAGTTAGTCCACTTTATGTATTTTTTTCAAAGAAGAAAAATATTAAGAAAACAAAACAGTAATTCAAAAAGATATATGTACCTCTGTGTTCACTGCAGCATTATTTTCAAAAGCCATATTTGCAAATAGCCTAGGTGTGTGCCCATCAGTGGAGGAATACATAAAGAATGTGAGGTATATATAAAAAATGGGATATTACTCAGCTTATAAAAACGATGGAATTTTGCATTTGCAACATTAATGGATCTAGAGTATTATGCTAATCAAAGTAAGTCAGTTGGAGAGAGAAAACATCATATAACTCACTCATATCTGGAAGATAAACAAACAAATAATCAAAACAAAAGCAAACTCCTAGATTATAACAACAGAGAGCAAAGAGGATGGGGAATCTAAAAATAGATAAAAGAAATCAATTATCTGTTGGATGGAAACTAAACTTTTGGTAATAATCACAACACAGATGTCAAAATACACTGCTATACACTGAAATGTTAAATTAGGCACAGGAAAGAAACATGGATTGTGGTGTTTAAAGTTTCCCATCTGAAACTCTGTCTGGGCAGGGGGATAGAGCTGCTTCCCTGTATCAACATGACTTACATACACCAGACAAGAAAGAGGAGTTTCATACCAACTGGTAGTCTTGCAAGTAGCTAAACCTCCAAGACTGTAAAGACAACATTCCTCAGTGATTGAAAGGGAAGCAGTCAGAGATGGGGGCTCTTCAGACACAACATAGACCTGGGAGAAATATTCCTTCCTACTAATTTGGCAGCTGCATTTCCTGTGTATTAGCCCAGAAAGGGCTGGGCAAATTGATATACTTCAGGCTAATGTTGATTTTCATGGTAGAAAGAATGAGGAGCAAATGCAGATGGAGAAGGTAGAGAATGAGAGACACATGCACTTAATGAGAAGTAAAGAAATACAAGATCACACGGAATCCTAGGAGACTAAACCAAGTCACAAGCTCATTTAGATAATACTGGATGGGACTTTTCACAATCTCGAGCACTGAAAGCCCTGCAGAGGAAAGCAAGCTTGCCACCAGTGTGAGGGCATTTAGACTAACATGAGAGTCTCATCAACAAAAGTGAACAAAAGTCTCATCACACACAAGCAAATACGCTCTTGTAAGTGCCCAGGAAAATTAACTAGTGGTGTCATAACCGATGATAATTCAGGTATGGGGTAAAATAAGACAACTACCACATAAGCTTGCTTACTTCTCTATAGGCTTTCAGTAAAAGAAATCCCCTTTTTTTAAAAAAAATATTTATTTATTAATTCATCTATTTTTCTTACATTTGCTTGCTTTTCTTGGTGTAGTCCCCTTAGCATTTCCACCACCAGCTCATCCGTGCGCCATCACCACGGCCCCTTGTGCTCCTCCCGTCCCCGCCCCACCCCAGTCCCTTCCTCTGCCCTCCCTGATGTCTCTGATTGTTGTTGTCTGTTCCTTCTTGTTTTGTTTAGTTGTGGTCTTGTCGTCGTTGTTGATGTTATTGTTATTTTTCTTTTCTTGTTCACCTATATTCCTATGAGTGAGACCATCCAGGATCTTCCTTTTTCCTTCTGGCTTATTTCACTGATCATAATCCCTTCAAGCTCCATTCATGTTTCTATGAATGTCTCTAGTTTATCTTTTTTGATTGCTGAATCATGTTCCATTGTGTGTGTGTGTATATATATATAGATATTCACCTTTTCTTTTTTTTTAAAGATTTATTTATTTATGCTTACAAGAACTGGGGTACAGGCCAGAGGTGTATGTGGGGGGGGGGCAGGGGAGGGTGAGAGGATCCACCAGAGACAGAGCCGGGAACAGAACAGGCAAATGAACAGAAACACACTGCTGAGGGCAGCAGCGGGCGAGGCAGGAGAGGTCTGCGGCACCATGTGGATCACTCCCTTGGCTGGCAAAAGGGATCGAACTCGTGCTGCAGTGACTGCGGTCTGCTTCATAGTGCGTTGCTTAACCGACTGCACCACCATGAAGGCCCATATATTCACATTTTCTTGATCCAGTCATCTTTTGTTGAGCATTTTGGTTGATTCCAAGTCTTACTAATTATAAATAATGCTGCAATAAGCATAGGGGTACATGTATTCATTTGCATTAATGTTTTGTGTCCTTTGTGTAAGTCCCTAGGAGCAGGATTGCTGGGTCATATGGTAGCTCCATTTTTAGTAGACTGAGGGCACTCCATACAGCTTTCTATAGTCATTGAACCACTTTGCATTTGCACCAGCAATGAGGAGGGTTCCTTTTTCACCACATCCTTGCCAACATTTATAGTTGCTAGTTTTTTTTAATATGTGCCATTCTTACTGGTGTAAGGTGGTATCTCATGGTGGTTTTAATTTGCATTTCCCTGATTATGAGAGATCTGAACATTTCTTCATATGTCTGTTGGCCATTTGTGCTTCCTCTTTGGAGATGTGTCTTTTGAGTTAATCTGGCCACTTTTTGACTGGATAGTTTACTTTGTTTTTGTGGAATCATGTGAGTTCCTTGTAGATCTTTGTGATCAGTCCCTTATCAGTTGTATGGAGAGTAAAAATTTTTCTCCATCAGTGGGGTGTCTCTTTGTATTGGGTAATGTCTCTTTTGCTGTACAGAAGCTCTTTTTTTTTTTTAAGATTTATTTATTTATGCATACAAGCACTGGGGTACAGGCCAGAGGTGTAGGGGGGTGAGAGGATTCACCACAGAGAGCGGGGAGCAGAACAGGCAGATCAACAGAAGTACACTGCTGAGAGGAGCAGCGGGCACAGCAGGAGAGGTCTGCCATGTGGGTCCCCACCCTGTCCGGCAGCAGGGATCGAACTCGTGCTGCAGTGGCTGCGATTTGCTTCGTAGTGCGTTGCTTAACCCACTGCGCCACCAGGGGAGGCCCACAGAAGCTCTTTAATTTGATGTAGAAGAAATTCTAAGTTTTCTCTGAGTAGGAAGCAAAGTAAATCCACAAGAAAGGAATGAATCACAAGAATATAGAATGAATTTCCCAGAGGATTTCTTTTATTTTTTCTCCAAAACCTGGTCTTGGTTTTTTAATTAAACCACCTAATGCTAATATAAGAAAAGTACAAAATGCTTTAAAATTAATAATATATTAACATTTGAATTATTAATTTTTAAATTATTTTTTTATTCAGATAATGTTGTTTTACAGTGCTGTATATGATGTAAGGGTATGGGTTCACATCTCTGGATGTATGTTACTACACCACCTCTATCACCAAATACCCATATTCTTTCACCAAAGCCCATTGGACTCCCTTCTGCTTTGCTTCTCACCCTTACTAGCCTCAGTTCTTCATTCAGATTTATAGGATTTGTTTTGATTTAGTTTTCTCTGTTCTTTTATATTCCACTTATGAGTGAAGTCATCCACTCATGTCATTCTCCTTCTGACTTATACTAATTAACATAATCCCCTCCAGTGCCATTTATATTGTTGCAAATAGCAGGATTTTAAAAAAAAAAAAATCTGAGTAATATTCCATAGCACATCTTCTACTGTAGGTATTGTCAAAATAGTTATGAAAAAGTTGACTTTGAAAGTTTATTATCCTGAAATGCTGAATGTCAAGAGCTGATCAAAGCACATTGCTATGGAACATAACACTGCCTTGTGATCATACACACAACTCCATATGCAGCTATGCATGCATGCACAGACATATTTTTGCACACACATGAACACAGGCATATAGACACACATGCATGTATACATGCTTACACTCATGCTGGCATGTACACATATATACACATGTGCGTAAAGATATACACAGGCTTACACATAAAGCAATTTTCCCAATGAGATTTCTGTAAGGTTTATTTATTTATGCATATAATAGCTAGGATACAATCCAGAGGTACGGGGGTAGGGGGGGTGAGAGGATTCACCAAAGCCAGAGTAGGGAGTAGAACAGGCAGATCAACTACATACACTGCTGAGGGGAGGAGCAGGCAAAACAGGAGAAGTCTGCTGCGCCATGTGGATCACATCCCTGGCAGGGGTCAAACTTATGTTGCAGTGGCTGTGGATGCTTCATAGTGCTGCATCTTAACTGCTTACGCCACCAGGAGTTTCCTCCCATTGAGATTTTTTTTTTTACATCACTACATGATTCAAACAAAAGTAATTTTTCCATGCATATTGGATAATGTCTAACTTATAATTTTTGTTGAGTATTTGCATAATTTTGTTGAGATTATTGCAAAGGGAGTTATTCTCTTCCTCCCCCAAAATATTTCCCCTGCTATTAATTATAAGGTGATTAGGGGACTGAATTGACCCCAGTGTTAGGAAGAACTGGTAAATTCACCAAAGCATTGCTCAAGTCTGCGTTTCTCTAAGCTTAATTTACAGGCCTAGTAACATTTCAGAATATGAATGGAAGGTCACATTTTTCCAAACTTAGAATCTTGTTTCAAAGAAAAGCAAAGTTTCCTAGTACACAAGATGAAAGACTTAAAAAAAATCTTTTGACAAAGACTCTTTGGACATTAAATAGCTTATTAAACAGCACTTTGATGAATTACAGTAAGTATAAATAAATAGAAAACATATGGATTGCATTTCCTTTGAAATAAAAATGGATTTGAATTTACAAGAAAAAGAATTGTTTGTTTTTTAAAAACAACAAACAAATAAACCCTAGAAATACAACATATGGTACTTCTGCTCCACAAACTTGCCATGTAAATTGTCAACTTATATAAAACCTAATTGCTAGGATCTGGGGGAAACAACAGTGATTTTTGAATATTACTTGGCTATTAATCAAAAAACATGCCTGTGAAAGTTGTATCAAACATATTGGTGTATTTTGAACACATCGCCTGTCTCAATGTGTTTAATCTGACTCAAGTATGTTCTCAAATTGAACAAAAAAAATCACTTTCTCTAGGTCATTTATTAAAACCCAACAAATCTCCATCATCACATTATGGTTACAATGCTCATGCAAAGGACATATTCATCTAAACAACTTTCCTGAAGCGTTATATTATCACTTAAAGTTTTTTTCTTAAAGGCAAGTGCCATAATTGTAGTTGCTTGGCATCAAGGCGTTTTCCTGTGGAATGGAGAATCCAGAAACTCTCTTTCCAAATGAGAATCATATGGAGTCAGTGAGAGAAACAGGAATGTGACTTTAAATAACTGGGAAATCAGTAGGAGGCATTTTGGTCTGACTTTCAGAACATGTACTAAATGAGTTTTTGCTCTCCCTAGTTTCAGTTCTGTTTCCTTTATGCAAATCCAGTTGGTGTTTAATGCCTGGAGTAACTGAAGTTAGATAAACAGGAAAAACAGAGTTGGGGGTCTCTAAAAAATAAATTATTAATATAAATAATACAAAATGATAATAATTATTTACTTAGTGCCTACTTTATACTGTCTACTGTGCTGTTTTTTTTTTTTTTTCATATTTTTCTTTCTTAATCTTCACAGCAAATTCATGAGGTAGATGATGTTTTCTCCATTTTTGGATTTTTTAAAATATTTAATTTATTAGAATAAATAGAAGAACTGGAGAGTAGGCCAGAGATGTGGGGGTGGTATGAGGATTCACCAGAGACAGAGTGGGGAGCAGAACAGGCAGATCTACTGAAATACACTATTTCAGCTATCAAGCTATCTCTAGTCACTGCAGCACAAGTTTGATCCCCAGCAGCTAGGAAGCTGACCAACCTGGTACAGCAGACCTCTCCTGTCTTATCCTCTGCTCCCCTCAGCAGTGTATTTCAGTAGATCCGCCTGGTCTGCTCCCCACTCTCTCTGGTGAATCCTCACCCACCTCTGCCATACCTCTGGCCTACACCCCAGTTCTTGTAGGCATTAAGAAATAAATCTTAAAAAAAAAAAAAAGACTTAACTCCTAGGCCACCAGGGAGATTCCCTCAATTTTGCATTTGTAAAACAAGTTCATCCAGACTTCCACGCACGCTGGGATAATCATCACTAACTTAGGATCAACATAACACATGAGCAACTTAGAAAACTCACAAGGCTGGGTGACAAAACTTATTTTCCATTTTCCCCCCTCTATGAATCACCTGTAGCAATATTCTGACTAACTTAAGTCATTGATTGCAAAGCTAAATGGAAACTCAGGGAGAGAGCAATACGAAGTGCATTTTCCAAGTGTTTGAAGTTCTAAGAATCATAATTAGTTTATGACAAATCAAGACATATACCACAAATGACCCTTACCACCCATGCTGTCCACCATCTTGCTGGTCTATGGTGTAGGAGAAAGGATCTGTGTCTTCTGCTGATACTTTTTGAATTCCTGTACGAATAAGTGTGTTTTGATGCTAGGTTTATTGGCATGGATTTCATTATCAGGAAGGGAGGGATGGCAGACACTTGTGATGCGTACGTTATTCCAGAAAGGATGCTGGTTAGCCGAGACCTTTGTTCTTGGAAAGAATTTTACAAAGGGACGTGACTCCCAAGGAGGCTCTTTGATAGATACTTCAGAAATCTCTGAAATTTTGGAAGATTATATGGATCAGTCTGGCATTCGTCTTGGAGTTTATGGTACTCCTTTGGCATTAGCTCAATGCCAGCAGAGTGTGACCAAATCTTTCCTATGCAAGAGTCACTATTGTACAACTGAAATGTTTCAGAGTTGTTTTGGAAAGGTTATGTGGTTTTCTCATGAAAAGAAATAAACAGACAGTAAAAAAAAAAAAAAACAGAAAAACCCTTTTTATTCAAAAAGAAAGGTCACAGTGACAGTTTGAAAGTATTAAGTCTGTTCTCAGCCCAAAACAATCATCCTCATCTTTTTATCACTTAATGGTTCATAAACACTTTATGTTCTTGTTATTTTTATCACCTAATCATATTACCATGTAGCTCATAATTCCCCAGCATGTCTTTGAGATATAGCGGTATAGTCCCTGACTCAGAGAGTCCATCTCACCCAAGAATTAACTCTGAACAGGCCATTCCAAAGGCTCCTAGCAGTGGCAGAGGCTTCAATCATAGAGTGAATCACTGAGTGAATTTCTCTTGGAGATGAAGGGGACTTTCTCTTTGTACTTAATATTGATGTTTTGGCATTTGCCGATATATAGATCCAGCAACCAAATCGTCTTTGAGGCTCTGTTTTTTTGGTTGTTTTTTTTTTCTTTTTTTTCATTTGGCAAAGGAAGATAATGATGCCTACATCCCACATATGTTATAAGGAAGATGGGGTGCAAATTTGTGAAATCCCTTTAAAAACTACTCTTGGGCCCTGCACTAAACAATGGTGTCTCCTCTCTGGACACATTGCCTCACTAAAAACAGTGCATACTGATTGACTTAGTGAAGTTCTGTACAAAGGATATCATGTTATTATGACGATGGAAGTTAAATAAAACAATATCTATGATGTTCACCATCATCACTGATGTATGTGACTTTGAAGTATTCAATTAAGTAACTAAAATGAACTTTTTGATATTCCATCATAAATATATCTCCTACTCCTTCAAAAAATAGCACCACTGTTCAAGCTGGAAACGAGAAAGACATCTTCAAATATATTTTTTTAGACCCATAGGTCTAACCTTACCAAGTCTTCCTGCAAAATCTATCCAAAATATGTAAAATTTTAAGTATTTTTATTTCTGTTTCTCTAGTGCCTGGACCATAGAGTTGAAAATACCAAGTCTGGGTTTTTCTAGGATATTTATGATAGCACCCCCAGCACTTGAAACAATACCTGACTTGTACAAGACAATCTCATTGTTATTTGCTTAAAGAAAAAGTCATCATAATCCATAATTCCATAAATTATCAAATTAATAGAGGCATATTTTTATGATGCACTCAGTGTTTAACTCATTAACCTGAACAAAATGGACAAATGCTTGTAGTATTTTCATTGTCTTTTTTAATACAAAGTTGTAATACCTTGCTTCACACACAGACCCTTGTGATATTTAAGAGGAATTTTAATTTCAGTCAATTCCATACATGTCTAATAATATCTTCACCCACTGAACTATTTCCTGGGCAGTAATGTGAGTGATATCATCTCCCCAAGAGGAACATTCATCTGGATCCTGGTCCTTTTTCGATCAGAGACTTTTCTCAGTTTTGCTTCCACCATGGTAGGGAAGACTATTGTACAACACCATCACAATACTCCTGACACAACAACAGGTAATAGTGTTAAGTATGTTTTCTTTCAGGTATTTAATGTTGAAGTACTTATAGACTCACAGGAATTTTATGTACAAGAGATCACACATGGGGGCCTCCTTGGTGGCGCAGCGGGTTGAGCACCACACTGTGAAGCATCCGCTGCACAGCAGTGCCAGTTCGATCCCCAAACAGGGAGGGGACCCACATGGTACAGCAGACCCTCCTGCCTCACAGGCTGCTCCCCTCAGCAGTATATTTCAGTCCATCTACCTGTTCTGCTCCCCATTCTGTCTCTGGTGAATCCTCTCACCTCCAGCGACTCTGGCCTGTCCCCCAGCTCTTGTATGCATAAATAAATAAATCTTTAAAAAAAAAAAAGAAATCCCACATGGATGTTCAAACTATCATTGAAGATCAGGAGGATACAGGGTTACAGACTGGGACTTACAGGAAACACTTAAATGTACTAGAAATACAAATAGCCTGAAATTCACTTATTCATTCATCAAATGTAAATTGAACCTGTGCTTTGTGTGTTCCAAAAAAATGTAAGGCAAAAGAGGTACAAAGATTAACAAATTTAAAGGAGTCCTGGGAAAGAGAAGAAGCACTGTGGAAAGAACTATTATTTTCTGAGATGCTTGATTTGGTGTCATTTTAACTCTAAGGGTCTTTTTGACCATTTGTGATTGTCTCCTCACTCTCCCTCATCTCTTGGAACTACTGATTTGGGCAGCTTCTCTGAGGCCTCCTTGCTAGTATATTATAGATACTCTTAATGCCAAGGGCTTTAGGGACGCACCCTAAATTTAGTACTCCTCAACAAATCCCCTGAGAAACAGCGTACAACTGTCCATTTCTTTCTACCAGACTTGAGTAAAATAAGACCTTAAATTTGGAACCAGAAAGCCTCCAGTGGAAGTCATGCCCCCTTCTTTTTGGTGATCACTCAGCATCTCCAATTTTCTAAGCTGTAAAATGATTGTATTAATGACATCTGGATGTACTATCATGGAGATAAAATTGAATCATTAGTATTAAACACATTGTAAAGTATAAACTGTTACCTCAAATAGAGCAACTTCAGGTGTCATTAATATTAACACCCTGCTTAGTTAAATTGTTCATGACATAGAGATAAAACAAAGAAACCCCCAGACAAGAGGAAGGACATTTCAGAAATGAACACTTATGAGAAGGAATATGGAGTGTGTTTCAGCTTCCTGATAAACACAGCAAAAATGAGAACAAAACTGTCCATAACTCTTCACCTACTGACAGGAATACACCAATCGCCTAGGAGAGAAATACTAAATGTTTAAAGCAATGTATCTCACATGTGTTCCTCTTTAAATAAGAACCATGGAAAATATTAATTTAGTAAATGTTTATTGAAGTTCTACTGGTTGTTCTGTGCTGAAGATTCAGAGAATATGACCCAGTTACTATTTTCAAACACAGGCCTATGAGGGACTGAGTGATGGAAACAGCCAGAGGCAGTGGTAAGAGCTCTCCCAGGACCCGGAACAGGGAGTTCCCAAGCTGAGCTCTGGAGGGATACTGGGAAGGGGTGACTTTGGGCTCTGAATGGGGGGAGGCATGCCCCAGAGAAGCAGCCACGCAAGGTATGTGGGATCCAGAGGTGCAACCACAATGGGCCTAGAGAGAATGAGGAGGTGAGGGAATAGGCAGGTCCTGACAGGAACTTGCAATTTTATTTCTAGGTCATTCCTCAACTACCTTCTGATACCCTGGTGTGAAACATCCAGGACAGAGCTGTGGTAGGAGCGAGCTTTGTACACAGGGACCACATAGGGCCATACACAGTCATTGTTACCAGAGCCAATGGAATGAATGTCAGTGACAGAAGTCTGTTACAGGGTTAAGAGTATCTATCTACAGAAAGATAAACCACTGCATTCCTGAACTCAGAGCATCCTCTTGGTCTTAATGAAACTTGGATGGTAACTCAAGATATTGTGAGCACCTACTGTGTGGAGAAGAGGCTGGAAGCAATCGAGTATTCCCAGACAGGCAGCCTTGGCTCCACTGGGCATATAAGGTATGAACTTTCTCATGCCCAGTCCAGGCTTGCCAAATCAAGGTTTAGGCCCTCTTTCTGCTGAGAGAACTTCTGTTTACCTGAGCCCCCAGTCCAGAATATCATGTGAATCACCTGGTACATGGAAACCAGCCTGCCAAGGCAGAAGCAGTTTGGACCTGTAATGCAGGCCTTCATCCAGATAATTCCTCCTATCGGGCAGGAGGCCTTGACTGTGGAGCACCAAAGAATTTCCAGAGGAGATGCTTCTTATACAATATCCATTCAGGCTCCTTTAGGCAGGTACCAGACCAGCTGGGACATGGTCCACACAGGCCTTCTCTGGATTGAGACCAAACTCTTGGACCAACTGTTTAGTCTCTGAAAGCCTTCCCTTCCCCTTCCATAAAATGGTTACCATGATAGGAATTTTCTAGAGGAATTTTATGAACATGAAATGACTCCATGCATGGCAAATGCTTAGTGTATGTTAGGATTCATAAACGTTAAACACTAACATCCTCATCTATCAATGTGTTACTCTACACTTGCGATCTTGTGAGCCACCTACTGCCACTGCTACTGCTGTTTCTGCTACTGTTGTTAATACTGCTGCTGCTGCTACTTCTACTCCTCCTCTTGCTGCTGCTGCTATTATGCCATGTACTACTTAAGGACAGGGGTACATTCTGAGAAATGCACTGTTAAATGATTTTCCTTTTTGTGGGAAAATTACAGTGTACTTACACAGATATAGGTGGCTTGGCTACTATGCCCCTAGGCTAGATGTTATTTTTCTCATTTGCTTGCTTTGTGTCTTTCTTTTATAATCATTGATTTGCATATAAGCAGAACATGCATAATGAACATTCCTCTTTATGAATGAAAACTTCTCAGTGTTGGGACACACTTTTTGGCATATCATTGTACTGAATACTGTAGGCAACTATAACACAATGATATTTATATATCTAAACATAGACATGAAAAAGTAAAGTGGAATATAATATAAAAGGTAAAAGCTGGCACAGTTGTAGAGGACACTTACCCCAAATGGTAAGAATACAAGTCATAGAAGTAGTTCTCTCTAGATGAGTCAGTGAGTGGCAAGTGAATGTGAGGGCCAAGAACATTATATTTCCACTACTGCAGGCTATGTAAACACTACACACCCAGGCTGCACTGAAATTATTTAAAAACTATTTCTTTAATAACAATACAACTTGCGTCAAGGTTTTACTTTGTAAACTTTGAACTTTTTGACTTCTGTAATATATATATCTTAAAACACAAACATGGCATAGTTGTATAGCATATTTTCCTTCTTATATTATCATCCTATAAGCTCCTCTTCTGTTTTTAAATTTTAAGACTGCTTTATAAACTTTGTTTTATACTTTTCACTATAGACTTATATAGATTGGAATCATCAGTGTTACTTTCTTCTCCCTCCACATCCTATCCCATTGGAGGACTTAAGGGACAACAAGATGCATACACTTTTCATCTCCTATAGCAATGCCTGGCTCTGGAATGCTTCCTGGGAACTGCCTGTTGCTCTTTTGAGGAAGTGTCGCTGTTTTCAGAAATATGTCTGTGGTCATTTGCTTGCTTTGTGTCTTTCTTTTATAATCATTGACTTGCATATAAGCAGATCATGTATAATGAACATTCCTCTTTACGAATGAAAATGTCTCAGTGTTGGGGTCCATGTTTTCGATCTTCTTAAGCAGCTTGCTGAGGTCTGCTAAAGCTTCAGCTAAACACTTCACTGTGAATTTTCTTTGGAACTCTTCTTTTTCTTTTGTATTATTCTTATCTCTTTCCTTTTTTGTTTTTCAGCTGTATGTTCCTATCACAATTTTATGAACTCCTCAGTAAGCAATTCCCTAGGAATCATCTCTAGATGCTCCACGACATCATCTTCATGCCTTCTCAACAACCAGCTTGCTGAAACTGCAACCTTCTTGCCCTTGGTGAGTACTTTATTTATTTTTTATTTTATTTATGAATACAAGAGCAAAAATAAATTATCAAAATAATCTCACAAAAATCCCAAAATTCACAAAGGTCAGGATTGCAGGAGGAAAGGGGTGAAATAAAATGACAGCTGATTGGGTTGTTCACTTTGTTTCTGTTTAGTCTGGTTAGTTCTTTGTGGATCTGTGTGATAAGTCCCTTGTCAGTAATGTTGTGTGCAAAGATTTTCTCCCAGTTGGTGGGTTGTCGCTTTGATTTGGTTAGCATATCTTTTGCTGTACAGAAGCTTTTAAGTTTAATGTAGTCCCACCTGTTTAACCTCTCCTTCACTATCTTTGCTTTAGGTATTGTATCTCTAAAGATGTCATTGATGTGTATGTCATGTAGGGTTTTGCCTACTTTTTCTTCTAGATATTTTATGGTTTCAGGTGTTATGTCTAAGTCCTTAATCCATTT
>JAGFMF010011868.1:5343536-5385437 GCA_019455555.1 Galemys pyrenaicus | reverse complement strand
ACAAGAAAGAAACAAAAACCAAAAATGAAAAGACAAGGACAAACTGGGGACACTTGGTAGGGAGGGAAGAGGGAAAGGGTGGAGGGCAGACGGGAGCACAGGGGACTAAGGTGATGGTACACTGGTGTTACAGTGATGGGGAATACATAGGATTACAATTGATGTCAAATATATGTAAATTTAAAAAATTTTATATTTAAAAAAAAAAGAGTATTGCCAAAATGGCCATCCTACTCAAAGCAATGTCCAGATCTAATGCAACCCCTATCAGAGTTTTACAATGACTTTTTCAATGAAATAAAAATGTGATGGCACTAAAATAAAACAAAATGACAGCTGAGGGACTAGTGTGCCATTTATTATGGCTTCTATTGGAGGGATTGTGATCGACTTACCATTCCAAAATCAAATGGTGTAAATAACAACCATTGTTGTCCACATTTAAGTTGTACATGTGACCAAACTTCAACCTAAAATATGTGACCTTTCCAGTATCTTTTCTGCAGAGTTGTGTTTGCATCATGACTGCTTTTATAGGGTAAAACTGGGTAGATCTTGAAAAGTTGCTCTGCCATCTTGACATTTTATGTTATCATACTTTGTTGTGGAGCAATCGAAGGCAGCACATGTCAAGTTGCTTAATTTTTGTCACTTGTGTCCAAGTCAGACTATTTAGGTCATGTAGACCTAGCCCTATTACAAAATAGACAGCCTCTACTTTTTCAACCCCTTAATGCTCCCTGCATTTATGTCATGGGGAAACATGTTTCACTAACTGAAAGGTGTGGCTTTTCACTAACTCAAAGTTTTAATAAAATACATATTTAACTAAGTAGTAGCTAAAATTAAAGCACATAGGCCCTCCCTGGTGGCGCAGTGGGATAATCCACGCACTATGAAGCAGACCGCAGCCACTGCAGCATGAGTTTGATCCCTGCTGCTGGCCGGGGAGGAGACCCACATGGCGCAGCAGACCCTCCTGCCTCGCCCACTGCTCCCCTCAGCAGTGTATTTCAGTAGATCTGCCTGTTCTGTTCCCCACTCTGTCTCTGGTGGATCCTCTCACCCCCTGCACCTCTGGCCTGTACCCCAGCACTTGTATGCATAAATAAATAAAATCTTTTAAAAAATAAATAAATAAAATTAAAGCACATACTGTCACTAAATCTAGATCTCTTAGATATATATTCTAATTCTATAATAATCTTGTCCCTCACTAGTTTTTGTTCTCATTTTCCACTTGAAACAAATATTCATTCCACAATCCAGTCACAGGATACTTCTTACATTTTTATATTTGGACTAGCCCTAATCTTTATTTTACTTTTATCAACCCTTTTGCCAGGAATCATTTGTTTATGCTTTCACTCAAGCATTCACCTAAAGAAAGAGTGTACTTTACTATTTGATTAGCATTTTCTTCAAAACAGGTAAAAATGAAATATAGACCATTATGCAGAGAATATCCATAATCTTGGCAAAAAATTTTAGTAACTAGAAAGAAAGAGTTTAACCAGCTAAGTAATAGAACATACTCCTAAATATCTGCTAGAATCAACCTGTAAGTATCTAGCATTCTATATTTCCTGAAATGTGTTTGCCTTTTAAGAAATTACAAAATGTTTTTTTAAATTTAAGATTAAAATTTGAACCTGTGGTTTTATACAGATGTGATTTGTTGGCCCTCTATGACAATTAAATCTTTCTATATAAATTGAATTTATTGGATTCTAATTAATTGTAAAAATTATAGATGCATACTTATTACTGAGAAGTTTGTTGTGAATAAACTTTTCTTTTTACCTGGCAGCATATTAGGGTTCCCCCTCCCATCTGGTGTCACCACCATAGTGCACCTACTACTGAATCACCTATAGTCCACCACGTAGTTGATTCCTTACCTCTTTGTTCTTAGCCCTCTACCTCATTCTGGATGCTTCAGTTCCATACTCAGTTTTCAAGGGTTATTTTTTAATCTTATCTTTATATGACACTTAATTTGGATTCTCTATAGTCCACATATTAGTAACACCAGTATTTGTCTTCCTCCTCCTGTCTTATTTCACTTAGCATTATCCCTTCCAGTTAAATCCACATTGCCACAAATGGCATGTTTTTTGTTTTTTTATTGCCGGGTAGGATTCCACTGTGTATATATCCCACATCTTCTTGATACACTTGTCTGTTTTTGCACTTATGATGTTCCCATAATTTGGTTACTCTAAATACTCCTGCAATAAACATGGGAGTGTAAATCTCCTTTCGAGTTCATGTCTTCGAATTTGACAGGTAGCTACTAATTGTGGAATGACCGGGATGAGATATCCATTTTTAATCTTTTGAGGCACCACCATACTGCTTTCCACAAAGGCATGACCAATCTTGCAGAGTTCTTTAAATCAGTCTTGAACTTGACTGTGCATCAGAATCACCTCAATTACTTTTACAACACAAATGACTGGGCCCACTTTAGTTTTAGATTCAGCAGGTCTGGAATAAAGCCTGAAAGTTTGCATTTGTAACATGTGTTCAGGTGATGCTGGACTCTGGGGAGCCCACTGAGAAAATGATGCCTTGGGTTTGGAGCTCCATCTGCCCAGTCATGTTCCCGCATATTCCAATTTGTGTGTACAAGTAAATTCACATCAAGTGTTTCATCATAATCAAACTGCATTGCCATTTTCTCAACTCCTTAGTCCATCTTGTCCTATTTATTGAGTAACTGTGCACAGCTCTGGGTTGTGCCCCAAGATGTGGTGCCAACAAAGCACAGTGCCAGGAAATAGTGCATGGAATAAACCGATCAACATCGAATGGCAGTGAGATACAACAGCTGTGATGTTTTGGGGGAGCCTGGGTGCTGAGTACTCACTCTCCCAAGGCTGACAGGATGTGAAAAGGCAAAGATAAAAGGGCTTAAGACAAGAAAACACAGATGTAAGTCTACAGATTATTAGTTAAATCCGCAAATATGTCCACACTACTACTCTGTACTTAGTATCCTGCTAGACCCCAACATTTGATAAAAGTAGTAGACCCAAACAGGAGTGAGGTTCATTAAAGTCCAATGAATGATTTCTATTCAGGCTAATGACTGTTGCCACTGTTATGAACACTCGGAGCTATGGAAGCAAGATCTTCGGGATCCAGATGAGTCCTGGAACAAAAGGGATCCCCTTGTTATTGACCTGCTGTGGTCCCCAACATTGGGGATGGTTGTGTGGTGATATGGGTCTGTGCATCTCAACAACATTCTTATTCTGGCCTTTCCTGAAGCTACTTTGTAGTGAAATTGTTTGCTTCCCACTCCGCTGAGGAACATAGGCAGAGAGTTTTACTCACCGATAATGTACTCGGCTTCTTATAGTCTGAAGGACTTGGGGTAAACTCCTTCTGGAAAAGGTCAAGAAAGGCCATAGGTTAGGTCATGTCCCCATTTTCCCTCTTGTTAGAATTTTCTAGTCCTGATGTTCTGAGAACTTCCTCATGGCCTTACACATCCTTCATCCCCTCACTCCCAAAGCTCATCTGTTCTTGTGCAAATAGAATGTGGTACATGCAGACTGCAATGCTCCTGGGGGTGGAACTCCACTCCCACATAATCCTCCACTTCCTGACGCTCCCCATTCTTTCCCCTCAATGTAGAGCAAACGTATTTATTCTATCAAGAACGAAGTAAGATGGTATCAGAGATACTTAATATTTACTGGTAAATATGGTAATTTTCAGCAGTCTTTCCAGTCCTGAAATTCATCATGCTATTTGTCAAAGCAAAACCTCATAATCTTCACGGCATTCTCAGAACATTTAAGATATTTCCTGTGATAGTTTGCCATTGCATATAAAGATTCCAGATGGGCATTGCTTGTCCTGGGAGGCATTTTATTTTCCACTGTGTAGAATCTGCCTGTTGATTTCTTCCCATCTGTCTCCTTGTCTGTTCTCCTTAATCCTGCTTTCTTCATGATTACACGCAACATTAGTAGAACAGTTTACACTCCATCCACTTCTGCCTTCCCAAACTGTCCTAAAATCTTGCAATATAGGTTGGCCAGAAGTCCTGGTTTGCCTTCTGATTTCCTTATTAATGTTCCTTTCTTGAGAATTATAAATAGCAGGCTATTAAATGGTACATTACTTCTAGTATGGCACTGATTAAATGATCATGTTTAAAATTATTAAATCAACACAAAAACATTGAATCAACATTCATTTACTAATATATCAGTGAAAAATTAGCAAAAAATATTTTAATTTAATTCAATTTAATTTTTAATCCCTTCTGAAAGAGGTAACGATTACAGTCATCTCTAGAATGTATATGTGGGAGAGCAGTGGATGCACAAGAAGGACTAGAGCTGGCTTCAGTCCCTGGATCTGAGTTTCATACTGGTTATGATGTGTAGAAGTCTTGACAGAGTCTTTAAGCTTCAAACTCTATGTCTCCACAACAGTCTCTTTCCAACTCAGACATCCTTTGAATAGCAGAGCTCCAGAGAGTGAATCATTTGAAGTAGAATTCACTAGGATTCAATTTTTATGGAGTGTAAAACTCGCTTCCCCTCTTAACAGAACTACGATAGATGCCTGGGGTCTTGGGGACATTTGTGGGATCCAGGGTCAGGCGAGCAGAGCACATAAGGTTGTGATGACTTGAGGGTTGGAGTCAGCAGGGCACCTCAAATGGTGACTTGAGAGTTGGGGCCAGCTCACATGTGGCTGTCCTACAAATGTGTGGGATTGATGTCATTGCCAATGGAAAGCTTCACATTTCCGTATGAGGTATTATTTGAATTTGGAGAAGCATAAACTAGATAAAGACCCCTAAGTGAAGTTAGGGTCCACAAAATCCACTCAATGGACAGCATTTTGCAACCATACCAAAAAAGTTCCCCCACCCCCTTAAAGCTGAGAAGATTTTGAACAGGGGTTACATTTTCCTATTTGAACTTCAAATGGCTCATTTCCTAAAATCTCCATGGAATGTTGACTTTATAACCCCAGCGAGTAAGTTGCAGGATATTAAGTAAATTCAGTCATCTCAGAAGCATAATTTATTCTGAGCATGATAAGAACATGCTTGACCTGAAAACCATTCTTTATAAATGCCTAATTTCACAAATATGGTTAGAAAATTGAAAGGTGAGAGACAGATATTTCTGTTTTCATTGTTAGGAGCTCTGGAAGTATTGTGTATCTGTTCCTACCCCTAGTCCTTAAAAACAGTCCTTCAAAACAGAGAAACTCTGAGAGCCCCAAAGGGCTTCACCTGCCCCAAATACTGGCTATTCTTGCCTTACCCTGTGATTTTGGCTCTGCTGAGTTCTCACTGTTACCATAGCCTGTTTACCTAGCCTCATTTTGGGGTACTTTTCTCAAGCATTCCATCTGTTTGCCTCTCTTCACACACTGCACCTTCAACTTCGGCATTCCTGTCTAAGGAAGCTCATACATGCACCCTATGGGGAGCTCTTTCCATAGAGCTGTCAGTAGCCTCCTCCCCACGTTTCCCATAACAACTTAGAGCTCTTCTATAAGATTCATCATATCATATGATCACAATAAACTCTCAATAAATGGCTGGTGAATAAGTTTTGAGTGGTAATATTCCACTACTGACTTGCCCCATATTTATTTTGAGAGCATACGAATGGTTTTGAGAATTTCCATGAGGCTGGATCTTCACTGTGGGTCACTGAGTAAGCTCTGTCACAAGGATCTCACTTGTCAGTGGCTCATTTTTGGAAGAAATGTTGGCTTTATTCCTGAAGGAAAATATTTCAAGTTGATACAAAATGAACTTTGAGAAAGAATAGGGGGAAATTAAGATCTGGAGTTTCCTTAGTTGATTTCCTCCTGTCCCCATGGCCGCTGCAGCAGAGCTGTGAACTGGTGACACTGTCGCAGTTCAGTTTACACTTGAACTGTTTACACATGAACTGGCTGACTCTCTGTTGCTCTTGTTTCCTTTACAATCTGGTTAGCATGACATACACAGTCAGGGTTGGAGATATAAATCCACACCATCACATCCCAGATTGAAACCTTGCAACCACTTTCCACACGTACCACCTACAATGAAATCTGAACTTTCAATTGTGAGCCCCATGTGCTGAAGCCCTAGTCTCAACTATAGCAAACACCGCTCCACTCACTCAGGGCTGCCTCAGAGTGTTCTAGAACTTCCCTGTTTGAACATCACACATAATTCTCTACCTAGATTCCTCTTCCTGTTGATTCCCATTATGTTCTGTATACCGCAGAACTCATCTTTATGTCACCTCCTTTATGTTCCCAAGTATCCATCTGCTCTCATGGTCTGCTCAGGACTTTGTATTGCCCTTAATATGAAGTGTCAAGTATATAAGTAAATATCAATATAAATTCTGGACATTGCATTTGTTAATAACTATAAAGCCACAGGGTCGACCATAAACTCCAGTTCCATCATGGCAGGCTCCAGGGTTATTTTCTTTAAGAATAGGTATTTCAGACTGAAGTACAACATTCATCTGGTAAAGAAGCATTATATAAACGAATGGCTTTACTGCTGAAATTCATTGTGATCTACTCAGTTTGAATTTTACATCATGAAAATTCAAATGTACATTAACATTCAGACATTGACATAGGAATTCAGTTAGAAATGGGTACAAAAGAAATGTCTAAGTGTGCATTTGGAAAAAGAATTTCAGGGCCCATAAGATGAGAACCTCCACTGACAAAGATAAACGAAAAGATTCCAGATTTACACTTGACCTGAATCTACATATATATATAAAAAAAAGCTAGCATAATAAGTACAGCACTGTTTTTAAGGACAACAGACACTGGGGAGATCCCTGAGGGAGGACCAATGGAGGTGGCTGTCCCAACAATTTACCCAGATAATTACCAGGCTATGGTACAATTGCCAGAAGAATAGACCCAGTGGGAGCCTGGTCTCTCTGTGAGAAAGATGGAGTTGAGGGTCTAGGGAGGTTCAAGCAACTGGGGTTTTTGAAGCAAGTCCAGAGAAGTGAAAGGTGCACTAAGAGAGACAGAGGACACCCTGAAAATCCCCAGCTAACACAGATCAGCCTCCCGGGCTATGAATTTGCAGGAGGCCTGAGAAGGACCATCTGGAAGGAAGAGATGGTCTGTCCTGGGAACTCACACAGGGAGAGAATACTTCACTTCCACTACTTAGTATAAGAAAGCACCTTAGGGAAAAGCACCCTGATTCTAAGGGCATCATGTAGAATGTTCAGACTTGTTCTTCCCTGGTAGTGAGGAAAGCAAATATTAGTTCTGATCCACCTAATATAGCAAGACTTAACAAGGGTCAAACTATTCCAGAACAATCTTCCCATGTACTAGCAGAAGGCTCATAGTTCTACAGAAATGTAGAAAGGGTAGTACAGAGTAAAAGTCTCAGGTCTGGCATCTAGTCATATACATTAGGTAAAAGAAGAAGGGAAAAAAATTAATCACTGAAATTTACTCAGGAGTGACCAGCTGTAAAATTAGCAGAAAGGACGTGAAAAACTTGACTGTACCTATATTTTCATGTTCCAGAAACAGAGGGCATATTGAAGGGATATATAAAAAGTTTCTATCAAACTTCTACAGGTAAAAATAACATCATTCCAGATTAAAAAAATATATGGATGACACATCAGGCAAAATATTGCAGAAAAAAAGATAAGTCTAAATGGTAGAAATGGTATGTTGTGAATCAAAAAAGAGAAGACAGAATAAAAACTATCAAGCTTTAATGAGTTATGGGACATTAGGCTTTAATAATATGCTTAATAAGGTTCCCAAAGAAGGGAAGAAGTGGACAGAAAAGTATTCGAAGAAATAATGGTCTAAATGATATCTGAAACCTTTGATATAATTTGTTCAATAACCTCAAATACAAAAACCTAGAAGGACACGAGAATAAAGAGCATCACAATGTTATAGTTCAAAGCCAGTGTTAAAGAGACTCTTAACAACAGCTAGACAGAAGTGTATATACAAAGACAGATACAAAGGTCAAATGACAGCAGATTCCTGGTCACAGGGGAACACAGTCCAACTTTGTTTTCTGTACTAGGAGTTGAGGTCAAGTCCTCTGACAGTTTCCTAGGTAGCTGCCTCCTTTGGGTCTGCCACAAACACAGACATCTCTGCCAAGCCCCATTCAGCAGGACTAGCTCCCTTCCTGTTAAAGCAGGGTCCCTAGATTAGTTAACCTGGCTCTGCTGAGGGGCATCTGGTGCATTTGCCTCTTGCCCACCTGAGTTTCCTAGAACCTTCCAGCCCAGTAGCCTGTCCTGACCTCAATGCAGGTCCAGTCTGGGTAGGGCCAGACTTTTCCCTTTTCTATAAAGCTCCAGTATAGAGGTAAGAATGGACAAATTTGGTTGGAACTTGACCACCACCAATCAGACAGCTGGGATTTGAGTCTCCCAACCCCCAAGTTCCTAGTATTCCCAACTGGTGCAGTTCATCCCCATCCCCTCACTTTGGCAGGTATGCAAATATAAGATTGAAACCTTCAAATCTGATCAAATCTGATTGACATTCCCATGGCTTATATGCAAATACAGGATGGAAAAGTCATTCAATCTGTTTGGAGCTCCAGTGGGTGCCACTCAACTAAAAGGGTCAATCAGGGTCAAAATGTGGGGACTGTGGAGAGTATTTAAGTCAGGTTCCAATTAGCTCGAAGCTGTGAGTAGCAGGGAAGCTGGAAGAGGATTTGTGTGGAGCTTGGAAAAAGACTTGAGTAGGACTTAAAGAGGCAGTTGGAGGAGCAGTTAGATTTGTCAGGAAACAAACACTGAACCCTCTCATCATTGTACCACACCTTTTTGGATGTGGCCTTTGACACCATTGCCTCTGTGTTAGTTGCCCCTGGAAGAGCAAGCTGCAGTTGTCTTTAGGCCCAGCATCTCTGAGAACTATAACACTGGTCCTTGCCTCTGACACATCCAGCACCGCCCCTGATGCTGTTGCCCTTGGTGCCAGTGGGTCCAGTGCCCAGTAGTGCCTTAACCAGCCTTCAGATTACTGTTGCTAACTGCTGTAGTGCCACCTCTGCGAGACTTTCAAGACCTTTGTGACCTGAAAGCTTTGTGACCAAGTCCTTCATGACATGAGAACTTCGTGACCTTCGAAACATTGCTACTGTCTCTGGCCCTACCTCCAACACTTTCCTTTATCCCAACTTTTCTCTCTCCTTTGTAAATAAACCCCAGTGATTTGAGCCCTGAGCCTGAATCTTGCCCTGCAACTACAGTTGTCAGTGCACAGGTGAGAACCTACCAGCCATAACATTTTGGCCTGCACAGAAACAATATGGCCCCAGGAGAGGAGACTGAACTCTGGGAGATTATGGAACATGACCTAAGTAGAACATGGAGTTGTCACAGAGGGAGACATATTCAACCCTGTGGAAGTGTGCCAGGGAGTTTGTCACCTGTTCCTCTATGCTCAGTTGTTCCCTCTACTCTCCCAACTACTGGGGAAGGGAGGAGGGAGTGTTCCAACCATCTGTACATGATCTGTCTTCAGAGCCACAGTTTGTTCAGGGCAAGGGACACCTGTCTTTATGTCTCCTCACACTGATACTCAGCAATTTGAGATTCCAGAGCATAATGAACAAATCCATGTTCAAGTTTTAATACAACCATATTGAATGATGACTTAAATGTGATGCTGCCAAAACATTTTTAATGGTTTTTTTTTCATTCAAATGAACAACTGAACTATAAAAATATATGCTAGTCTATCCTCTATGGTTGAAATAGTATTTCTTTGCTGGAAGAACACAAACAGTAGATAGATGAACCAATCTGTTTAGATTTTTGTTCTTTTGCAATTGGTTATCAGACCTGAGAATCTTCTTTTTTTAGCACTTTGGAAAATTTCTAAATAAGTTGCCAGATGATTAGGAAACTAGGATGAATGTGGTAATCCTCATAAAATAAATTCTTACCTATTAAACAAATTAAATCAGCATGAGCCAGAATGAGAGACTGTTGCCTCCTCTAGCATTTCCATTTGTCAAGTCTAGCTCTGAACAGTCTCAGCTGAAATCCTGCTCTCAACTGGAGTGCCAGGTAGCCTGAGGTATTATTCAGACTCTCATGTCTACTAGGAGGGAGAACTGGAAATTCCACAGGAATGCCTCTGTTCAATATTTCTGGCCTATTTTATAGACCCCTAGACAAACATTTCTGAATTTAATGTATTCAGCAGGACTGTTAGTATTGAGGATCCTGGTAGAAGTACTTGTCACCAATCTGGGCTCACACCAACATCTGCATCTAGTGTCAGTGTGTGTCCCTGCTAGGTCTGCACTGCCTCACCAAACAGATCTTTGTCGCATCCCCCCCCATCCCCTCTTCTCCTCCCCCCCCCCCCACCGCCCACCACTAGCTCCAGGAGAGATCTGCAATGTGTGTATCAGAGCAACAGCCTGGGCTGTTTCCTAGCAGAGAGGGAGAGAAAGGATAGGCAAGGTATAGGTGACCTCGAAGAGAACAAAGAAGGGTAAGTTTAAAAACCAGTGGCCCCAGAAGCTCTTCAGGGTCAAGTCTCTGCTTGTTCCCTTTGGTAATATTTAGATACCTGGTCTGCAAGTGCAGTCCAACCTTGGCATGTCTATTGGATATAGTTGGGAAAGCAAAGAACTAACATTTATTGAGCTGCTATTTAATTCTGGTGTGTTGTGTACACATCTCTTTTATCTTTATAGCATAAATGAAAGAATGCATGTGATCCTCATTTGTATGAAAACAAATATGCATTCAGTTAAGTTCAGGGACTACCCAAAGTTATAGCCATCTGCCATATTATGAAAGAAACCATATTCAATCTCCCCTCAGTCCAACTAGAAAGTCAAGTTCTTTTTCAAGTTTCAAGGCCTGCTAAGGAGTTAGAGAATTTCCTTGCTTCAAATGAAAGTCAATAAAAGAAAAATATATAAAAATGTTGAAGGTTGTCATGGGTTAAAACTATACATCTGTCTCTCAAAGTATCCCTGACAATTCCAGGGAACCTTGGGGTTCCCACAATTTCTAAACCATGCTACTTTCCTCACCATGACATTCAGGACCAGCTCTTGGACTCAGTGGACCTTGACACTGAGCAGGAGGATGAATGGTCTGTGCTCAACTAGAGTCTCCGATCCACCCACCTGTTCAGTCCCCAGACCCCAGATCTAGATCGGCTTTGTTCCACCAGGTCAGCTTTGGTGTCAACACTGAAACTAAGTCAGTGATAAGACTACCTTTGTGCTGAATGTGCCTGCAAGTTGGCAGTCTTCCCGTGTGGCATCCCACAGCTTGCTTGCTGGCTGGGTTACTCAGGACAAAGGCAAAGCTAACTGAATCTCTGAATTCTAGCTGTTGGGTCCTCTAGATCACTGGTATTCTGTCTGTTAGTCTCTACATAATAAAGTGTGGCTGCTCTCTGCTCCCCACACCAGTTCTGCAGATGGTTCTGCCCCAGTGTCATCATCCCTGCCTGTCTTGTTCCACTGAAGCAGGCCAGCTCTCAAAAGCTTGACCAGAGGCAGGACAGCATCCATACACACTTCATTGAGTCTTCTCTTTCAGGTTGCACCCACAAGAGGCGTTCCCGAGAGTGGAGCTGTGTCATCTTTTCTCTCCTGGTTCTCTGTGTCTCTTGAGAAGGAAGGACCTATGGCAAAGGAGGATGATGGAGACTTTCTTGTAAATGATGTTGGGGAGCCTTGTTGTAACCTGTTGCTGCAGGTAGCGGGAAGGTGAATGGGAAGACACAAAGGCTTTGAATAAACCCGCATGTAACATAAAGACTGAAATTCAAAGAAAGCATCCAAGGCTAACCCTGTCTTCACTCCTCATATTACATTCCTGGGCAGACATAAAACAAACATGGGGACTGGTTCAATGTGTGCATTCCAGAACATAAAACAAGGGGCCTTGCATGCCTAAAGTAAAAATCTAAATTAACTGATGAACTCAGGGGGACATGTCTATTAAAGCAAGCTGATTGTTGGAACCACCCACTGCCTGTCGGCATGAAGGATGTGGCCTCACCTTTACAGCAGCCTTGCAGGGGGTGGCAAGATGCCCATTTTCCAGTGACACTGTTAGGAACTCCTAGAAACTGGGTACCATGCTGAGGACAGTACTTGGAACTTTCACCTCCAGCAGTATTGAAACCTGCCCATAACTCTTGTACCTTCATGTAAGAGAACACCTCACTCTGCAATGATGCCTCTCTAGACACACTAGCCACATGCACCTCCCATACTAAGACATCATGTATCCTTCCATCCCAGGGAGTACCCTAAAACTGCTCTCGGTTTCAGCAGAAATGTACCCTCAACCATCTACTCTAGAAAGTATGATTGGATGTGTTCATTTCTAATAGTCATTTCTTTGGCAATGAGTTCAGTAACTCCCCGAAAAACAGCAACTCAGATAGGACCCTAATTGGTTATAGTTTTATACTCTACAGCCGAGGGATGAGAAGGCATGCTGAATTGGAGAGAACGTTCCAACATTGAGCCCCAGACCTAGCAGGTAGCAGGGATGCAACAAGCCCTTAGAGACCAACTTGCTCAGCCTGTCCCAGGTGAGACATCCATGCTGAGTCTCCAAGGCAACCACTGCCTTACAGTCAGACCATACCCACCTCCAGCCCCACAGCGTCTCCCACCCAGATCCAGGGGCTAGAAAATATGCAAATTCATTGCACTGTTCTTGGCAGCTCAGATGCTTCCATGACAATGAAAACATAGCACTATGGTGATTGTAGTGGGTTAGTGGCTGTTATTGTTTGAATATAACAGAGAAAACAACATCTCTTTAGCAAACTTCCTCCTTCTTCATGGAAGATCACCTAGCAGAAGGTGAATTATATGAATGTATCACTCATTACAAACACCATATAGCCCCCCAGTTTTCTAAAAGCGCTTAACACATTCCTAATGGAAGGGGACCCAGGCCACATAATTATTTGCCCTTATCCCAAAATGGCATGGAGGATTCTTTGCAAGGAAACCGCTGCTAGATACCATTCATTCAGCAGCTCTCTGTTCTTTGTAATTCACTTGTTCCATAGTCAACTTGTCAGCAAAGATCTCTGAGAAAGTGACTATTTAAAGAAATCAAGCTGATCACTCTCCTAAACTCAGTAAAGACTGTATAACAGGAATTTCTCTGGGTTCTGGGGGATGCAGAGATGAGAGATATAGTGTCTAATCCAGTTTGCTCACAACCCAAGAGAGCAGACAAACATACCAAGTTATGCTCTATAATATAAATCTGATTCATTCTGTCACAAAGTTCATACAGTCTCATAAAATAGATTATATTGTTATCAAGACTGGGTAAACATAAAAATTTACCAATAAAAAGAAGTAGAGGGCATTATCTCAGGTAAGCAGAACTAGTGGGTCGACACTGTTATTTTAATTAGGATGACAGTGTACCATGGGTTGCCCTGCATAAATAACCTAGGTGCATTATTTCATTTAGTCTTCATAATAGCCCTGTGAGTTACATACTCTACTTATCTTTAAATGATGAGAGTTTAAGCATTGCCACTTTGAAGAGCTGGTAAGGAAAGGGTGGATTTCACAGTCATTCTTAAGGCTCACAGAAACTTGGCTTGTTGTGGTTTCTTAGATGGGAACAGAGATGTCTAAAAAATAAAAAGAAGAGTCAAAGAGGGGTCCAGAGGAAGACCCTGAGAGGAGAGGGATGATCTGTTAAGCACAGGGGAGCCTGGAGGCTGCTAAGCAGGAGTGGCATGACGTCATGGTACTTCTGATGAGTGCAGTTTCTGCCTTCGAAGTATTGAAACCCCACACATCCAAGCACGTCCATGTTTCAAGACAGAATAAATAAATCAAGAACAGGGAGGATTATCTCTGAATCTGAAAATTTAACAGAAGTCACACGCAGTGTATCACATGTTTAAAAGCAAATGTTAACATATAATCAGAGATAGAATGCCGTCCTCTCCAAAGAAATGCATCTTAATTAGAGAGCTCCCTTGTCAAGCTAGTGACTCTCCTATTTGGAAATTGGATTGTCACATCATCCACTAATACTAGAAAAAGAAAACTAAGTAGTGTCTCCATGGTATGCCAAATAATATGGAAAGTTCTGATAAAACTTCTAAACACCTGAATTACGTTTCATTTTTTTCCCAAAGTCCATAGTTTAATTTAGAGTTCACTATTGATTTTATGGATTTAGACAAATGTATCCACTATATTCTATCATACATAGGATATTCATTGCACCGAAGTCTTCTGTGATTTTTCACATTCATCTGTTTCTTAATTTGCTTCATTTGTTCAGCTTTTAAACACACAATCAAGCATTTAAGTGACCTTTCTTACATATTTTTTCTCAACTCTTGTTTTCCAGACATTTTTGTTTGTTTTTCCTTTTTTGCTTTTTATTGCATCCAGTTTCTTGTGCTCAATTCAGAGGGCAGAAGAACACAAAATGACAACTTCCTAAAAGTTTCTTCATTTGTGATTCTGGCCTCCTTCAACCTCTCTGAAATGATAGGAAAAGCTGAGTGCATGTTCATGCTTATTTTTCTAAGGAGGGAATGTCAATGTCTCATTAGATGTCAAAGAGTTCTGTGACCTCCTGCAAATCAAAAATTGCTGCCTGTAAACTTGTTATAAATAATATTGAGGAGAATGCCTGCCAAATCACTCAAGTCTTTCTCTTAAAAAGGAATGGAGGGGTCATTTTTAATCATGTCAGAACTCACATTCTTTAAAAAGCTGACTTATCACTGTAATAAATGAAGAACTGAGAATTTTGACCCACTGCTTATATTCACTAAACAAGACAGAGGGCTCAGGCTTAAGTTCTACGTTTGATGCTATCATAGATAATTCCTTATTCTTATTGGGATGAGTTCCTTTATCTGCAAACTGCATGGGTGAAGCAGATGGGCTGCAAATTATATCCAACAATCAAGTCTCCAAATTTCCTTCAACAAAATGTCTTCAAGTTTGAACTTCACATGTTTTTTCCCTACTTTTACATACTGCGACCTTTGACTGCATACTATACACTTAACCTCCATGTGTTTCATATTACAGATGTAACCTCTGTCATCATGCCTCCTCCTCAAACATGTAGCTTAGTTGAAGCCCATTTCTTGTTAAACTTTACATGCAATTTGTGAAGAAAGACCTTGTTCAAGAATATACTTAGCTTTTCCCTTTGCACTACATGTGGGCATTAGCAGGCATTTAAATCTGAGATGGGAGTTCCTCAGTTCTAATAATGGAATAGCTTTAAGCATTTTTTCAAGATGATAAAGAAATTATATTTACATCTGATAAAGCAGGATGTCAATGATGTCATAATTCATCTGGGGGAGAAACACTCAATGAGAAGAGGGTGTGATTGCTCACATAAAATATGTCAGGTCACGCAAACAGTGGCTGTCATCTCTTTTGTCATGCTTCACTGTGCCCTACTGGATGTGTTCTGTCTTGATTAGGCATCTGAAAGCAGATTGCAACCCATTAAATTCTAATAAGCAAGTGTTTTGGGAGTGGGAGAAGGTATCTGATTGCTCCTATGGTCATGCTCTGCATACCTGCTTCATTAGGTACCTGAGAAAACTGGGGTTTGGCTGAAAAGTCACTTTGGAGATTAGCACCACGTCACTCCACTCAGCTAACCACATTCAGATTCCAAAGCATTCATAACTAAATACTCAGAGATAGCCCACAAAGACTCTTTGCATAGTTCTCTCTATTCTATACCCAAAAGATTTTCAGTCATATTTGGGCCTTTCTGTGTATTTCACCATGAAAATATGTTGAGTCCAATAGAAAAAAATTAAAGTTATTCTATTTCTCCCTCTTTAATCCATCTATTTATTTATTAATCTATCTATCTACCTATCCACCTACCTATCATCTAGCTATTATTTTTAAATTTTTATTTATTTATTTATTTATTTACTGACTTATTTACTTAGTTATTTATTTTTGCATAGAACTGGAGTGTAGGCCAGAAGAGTGGAGGTTGAAAGGAGTCACCAGAGATAGGGTGGGGAGCAGAATAGACAGATCTACTGAAATACACTGCTGAGGGGCACAGCAGGGAGAAAAGAGAGGACTGCTGTGCCATGTGTGTTAGCTCCCTGGCTGTACATTGAACTCAGTCCATAGTGGTGGTAATGCTGAGACGAGTTCCCTAGGCTACCAAGGAGGCCCAACCTATCATCTTTCTACCTATCATCTATCTAGCACAGATCAAAAGAAATGTAATAGGTCATTGAAGCTCAGAAGAAGAAAAATTGGAGTGCATGACTAAAAAAAGATATTTTAAATTTAGATTGTGTATCGAGAAATATACTGATAGAAGAGAATAAAACATTTTTGCTAAAAGGTAAAGGCAAGTGAATGTGACTCTTTAAAAAAATTAAAAAGATAGGTTCTGGGAATGAGCCATGAAGTATAAGTGGCAAATAATCTGGAATCAGATTATCAGAAAAAAGTTATGTGGACTTCCCTTGGTAGCCAGCAAAGACTGGCTGCATTGATAGCCTTGTAGTTGTTCGATTTTTTGTTTTATTTTTATTCATTTGGTCATTTATTTTGAATGGATCCCTTCTGAAAGATATTTTTGATGTATAGTTCTGGACCATAGTGGATCCTTATATCGCAGGGGGTGGTTACCAAACAGTAACCGCAATCGGATCTCATATTTTAGAAAGTGTAATTCAGTGTTCTTCATTCAACTCCCAGAAAGGCAACTATCTAATGCCACAAGTATTAAACACAGGAGATAACTCAAGTTATAGAAGAAATGATTCATCTTTTTGTTAATATTTAGCATACCTAATCTGTAAATAAATTTGTTTGCAAATAAAACGAATATGTTAACCTGGAATTAATTAGCAATTATATAAAAATATATATATATTTTATATATATATAAAGCCAGAGTGCCAGTGGGCTTTCTTCCCCATGTCTTTACTCCTAAAGCTCATTTTTAAATCACATTTTATTGATTTGCCATTTTTTTTTTTTTACAAAAGTAGGTAATTATAGAAGCACTAATTCACAGTTCAACAAGTGGACATGCTTCTCTTGCCCTCCACCAATGCTCCCTTGCCAACACAAGGGCCTTTCCCTGCCTCTCCTGTCTGGTGTGTTTTGATAACTTCAATACATTGACCTCTTATGCCCCAAACTCTTCTAGGAAGATTCTCAAGTCAAAATTCAGTACTAAAATCCTTTTAGAAAACCCCACACCCTGAAAAACATTTCCTATGAAAGACAACATGCAGATGAGCTAAGATGCTATCATGCTCTATGTAGCTTTCAGTTACGAGGGTTAAAAAAAAAACAGCCTTTGAAACATGGAATAATATTTCCAAATTTGTCAGAAATGGCTCCTGTGAACCATTTAACGTAATCATATTCATCTTTCTCCTCCCACTTCTCTGGAATACATAGATTTAGAGGCAGCCTATTTCTGATAAAACACTAACATATAGAGGCTTAGGTGTTAAATATCATATTTTGCCCCCAAAACTAAATCTGATGGGAAAGTAAAGCCATAAATTTACAATTCAGTATGGTGTCTACAGTAACATGGACGAAACAGTATCATTTCCCTCACTGTGGACAGCTCTAACATTGTGAAGCTGTCATGAGCAGTGCAGTCCTTCCAAAGCTGAGCCCTTGTACTCTTCTATAGTCCATTATTAGTTAAGTGCCATGGGGAAGGAAATGAGACAACTGGAAAAATTTGGAAAGAGTCAGTTCATATGATGGTGAAACACCTGAATTTCATGGCAAGATTTGAATCCTAGATGAAACATGTTTTATATGATCTTAATTTTTAATTTCTCTGCCCTCAGTTTCCTTTATTATTAACAAGCATAAGAAAAAAATGCCTAACTCATAGGGTTTTGCATGGATTAAAAGAGTTAAATTTCATATTTACAACAGTAAGTCCGCATAATTATGAGTTACTATCATTATTATTGGAATTCTTCAAAAGATAACAACAAATAGAAGGAGACATGTAGTTTACAGCAGAAGGCATGGCCCATGGTATCCAGCCTCTGTAGTTGAAGGGATGCCACATGACCAGAACATCTCTCCTCTCTGCCTGTGACTGCTTCTCCTAATGGTAGAGCTCCTAATATTCTAGATCAAGTTCTGATCACTATCATGGGCTTCAGCTCAATGTATCCTATTTTTTCTTATCACTTCCCCTACATAGCAGATAGAAGCGTCAGAAATAACCTGTAGCATTGTCATCCCCCAATTCTATACTCAGGTACAACATTGATTAGAGGAGTGTTGTTTCAGCGAATGGTCTTTTATTCTGTCCCTATTCTACAATCCAAAAAACAGGTTTAAGTTACAGGGCATCCTCATTTGCTATGTTTAATCAATATTATCCATTCTTGGCCTAAACTCTCTTATTAACTTAATCTTCTATTTTCCTGTGCTTCTCTCCAGCAGAGCAACAAAACTTGATCTTCCATATTTACTCAGAGAATCATCTTGCCCAAGCAAATACATCCTAAGTTTCCTAGCCCATGGAAAATGATTCAATCAACCACATACACTTGCCCAAGATTTTCCATCAAAAAAGGGATGTGAAGAAGCTGGACCATGAAACACTACAAGACAAAAGATAGTTTAATGTCTTACATGTGAAAGCTCTTCAGGTACATTCAGGGGCCAGGCCACAGCACTGCAGTGACACAGGCAGCTTAGAAGGAAGAGGTAAGCTAAGATGTGGTTGGCAGGGTTGATTGTGGCTACACCATTGAAAGGCTATGTGCCTTGCTTAGGCATATAAATTGTCTTAAGGAAACTGAAATTCTATACAGAGCTGGCATCAACAAGATTTAGTACTTCATCAGTAAATACTAAAAGATTTTTGTGTGTACAATTTTTCAAACTCACCCAATGGTGTGTCAGGTGAGATTTCATAAAACTGTAATAAAAAGCAGCTGTTACCTAAGCCCTCTCAGCATTTCCATGGTCATATTTGGCTCAAAGACCAAGGAGGACAATGTTCTGGGATAGAGACCTTCTGGCATGCTGACACCTGGCTCCAACCAGGAAGTCAGCTAGTGGAGAAACGAAAGCAAGGCAGGAGTGAGAATCCAAACCTCCCAGAGTTCAACCATAGTTCACTTTGAGTTTAGACTGAGGACTCAGAACATTTATTATCTTATCTAAGCAAGTTTATCTGCTTCTTAAGAGTGATGAACTCATTTTTATGTTCTTGTCTTTGACTTACAGGCTTCGTATGAGAACTTAATAAAGAGCTCATAAATGTTTATCTATAACATAATCCAATTTTTGTTGAACTATTACATTAAAAATTAATTTCTATATGTATGAATAAATAAAGATGTATTGCCACCCATGTAAGTGAAAAGACATTAAAAAATGCATGCTGTTCTTGGCCAATAAATCTGGGACACACACCCATTTTACATAGACAATTTAGTTGCTATTGTGTAAGCAGAGTAGAAGATTGTGCCAATATAAATTATACTTTCTTCCCTTATAAATTAAAATCTGACAATATAAAAAGACACAAAATAGCCCATCTTTAAATTCCATTTATCTCTAAGTTTATGACACTTTATAATCTTCATTCCAACATTTTCATGCATGTTGTTTCACAACAGAATGCAGAGTGACAAAAATAATAATTTTTGCTCCACCCCACTGCTTATTTCTAAGTTTTAAGTCAGAATATTTATCACTGATGATATAATAAGAATCACTATGGTAGAAATAGGCTATTAATTTTAGAACTTCCTACTTTTCTAATGCAGCTATTTATTTAAAAAATAAATAAAATGCATATTTATATTAACTTCTGAGTTCACTATATTGAGATAGAATTATTCCACTTATGTAGTTATTTAAAACATAAATTTCCAGAAAACTTTTATATGTATCCCAAAATCTTTTTCATTTAAGTCATTTAAAAATTATGTTCTATTTTTTTGTGCTTTATTACTTGACCATTACTTATTTAATTTCTTTTTTATATTGCTCAATATAGAATTTATTTTTTTTAAGATTTATTTATTTATGCATACAAGAAACACGGGGGTACAGGCCGGAGGTGCGGGGGTGAGAGAATCCACCAGACAGAGTGGGGAACAGCACAGGCAGATCAACCGAAATACACTGCTGAGGGGAGCAGCGGGCACAGCAGGAGAGGTCTGCCGCACCATGTGGGTCCCCTTCCTGGCCGGCAGCAGGGATCGAACTCGTGCTGCAGTGGCTGCGGTTTGCTTCATAGTGCGTTGCTGAACCCCTGCGCCACCGGGGAGGGCCCTAGAATTTATTTTTTTTTAACTATTTATTTCAGATTTTTCTGATATTCATTCCTATATATTCTGCTGTGATCAACAAAATCACTCTGCATGATTTGAATCCTTTTAAATGTATTGTGATTCATTGTAAATGTTCCATAGGCACTTGCAAAGAATGTTTCCTGCTGTGGTTAAGTGAAGTATTCCATAAATGTCAATTAGGCCAAGTTTATTGACAGGGATTCAGGAATCTGAATCACTTCCTGGTCACCCTATTAGTGAAGAAGGAACACCCTGTACTAAATACAATGAGATGTCCCACATGGGACATCTGACACCAGACAGATGAGACCAGCCCCAGTTTATATTCACGTATATTCACATCTGGGGGGGAGCCTATTGCAGACCACAATGGGCCACATGGTTCTGGACTCAGCAAGAAAGTGAATCACCAGGACTGTGGGAACCCGGCTGTTTAGTGACAGAAGAGTATGGTGTCCCTTAAATTCCTATAATCTAATTGTTTAAATAGCTTTGTAGGCGGAGAACCCCAAAAGGTTAAAGAAAACTTGAGATCCAGCTGTTCTAGCTTAAGGAGAAATGGCCCCTGGGGAAGACTTTCCTGCTGGGTGGAAATGCACGTCTAGATGGAGCAGGACAACTTGTGAGACTCTTGCACTCCTGGTAGGCTCAGAGATGCTGACATAGCATTTGAAGTTTTAGGACTTACAATATATTATTATTGTTGAATTTTGGTTCAATTATTCTATTAATTGCAGAGGAAAGAGCTTGAAATCTCCAACTATTATTTTAGATCTGTCTATTCTTTTTAAGTTTTCAGCTGTAAAGCTTTTTTACAGATTTAATTATCATATACATATTTAGCATTGTTATATCTTGTGAAAGCAGTTCTTTTTCATTATGCAATCTTCTTTTTATCACAGATAATATACCATTTTCAGAGGTCTATATTGATATTAATTCACTCCATTCTTATATGTATAGTGTCTGTGCATTATCTTTTATACTTAACCTATTTTATGAATGTTTACATTTAGTTTTATACTTTAATAAGTCATATGTCATTAAATTAATGAATTATATGCTTTGATTTATACTTATGTTTGGTTTTTTTTGTCTTCTGATCCTTGTTTTTTTCCTTTTTCCCTGATTATTTTGGATTTGTCAAGTACTTTCTGCTATTCCATTTAATCTTCTCAATTGGCTGAATATCTATAAACTTTTATTTCAATGTGTTCTTCCAGAGATTACATTCTGCGTTCTCTTTTCAGAGTCCAGATTCACGAAACAACCTTGTATCTGAACTGCCATTTCACTTGCATCTAGTTTTTTTGCTGTTTTTAAAAATCATCCATTTTCATAATAGATTATAAATTCTGTTATAAATCTGTAATGCATTGCTTTTATTTGTGTTTAAAACATTCAGTTGCCTTATCAGATTTACAAGTTTATTGTTTTAATTGAAACTTTTATTTTAAGGAAATGATAGATTGACCTGCAGTTGTGGTAAATAAGAGAGATTTCATATATAATTTATCAAATTTTCCCCAAAGAAAACAGCTTACAAAAGTAGGATACAATAATATAATCAGGATCTCAACATATATTCAGTCAAGATACAGAACAGGGTTCCTGGTGTTTGTATACCCTCAAAGATCTCATCCACCTGATTTACACCTAGATTCCTGGCTACCTAACTCCATTTCTTTAATTTTATTTCAATAATGTTATATAAATGGAGCTGTGTAGTATGTGACATTTTGAAACTGTTTTCACTCAGTTTAATTCCCCAGAGATTCTTCCATGTTATTGCATGTATTAGAATTTCAGTCTTTTTAACTACTATATAGTATCCCACAGGGTGGATATAGCACAACTTTCTTAAACATTGCTTGTTGAAGGGCATCTAAATTGTTTCTAGTTTGGAGTTATTGTTAATACAATTGCAATGAGCATTTATGTAAAATTTTTGTGTGAACATAAGTTGTTATTTCTCCATGATAAATGCCAAGAAAGCAATTGCTCAAAAAGTGTAGTCATATGGTTAATGCATGTTTATTTTTTTTATTTTGAAATTTTTTTCTAGAGTAGCTATAGTATTTTACATTCTCACCAAGATTTGATGTCAGTATATTTTGTTTAAGATATTATGATAGCTGTGCAGTGGTTTCCTATTGTATTTTTATCAGCATTTTTATTGAACATTGATTTATAACATTATATAATTTTCAAATATATACAATAACAGTTTGACACATGTATATGCCAAACTATGATATTTGTGTCTTCATGTTTTTTGCCTATTTTCTAATTGGATTTTGTTTTTCTTTATTGACTTTTGAGTGTTCTTTATGTGCTCCACAAATAAGATTCTTGTCACATATGCACTTTACATTTTCCTAATTTATAATTTACTTTCTCATCTTCTGACATGAATATGTGAGACAAAAGATTTACATATTGATGAGCTTCTTTTTATTATATTGTTTTGTATTTTGCTTTCAAGTTTGCAATCCAATTTTAAAGTGTGATCTTTTTTCTGCCTAAAAATGTCCAGTTACTCCAAAATTGTTTTTTTTAAGTCCTCCATTATATTGCTTCTTTATCTCCAGTCATGTACTTTTGCCAAAAATTATTTGGACGAATCTGTGTTAGTTTATTTCTGGATTTTCTACTCTGTTCTATTGGTCTATATAATCGCCACAATCTATGTAAGCACTGGAACTATATAATAAATCCTAAAATCAGGCAGAGATTGCAATTTCATTCTCCTTGTCAAGATTGTTTTAATCATTCTAGTTCATTTACCTTGATATAAAATAAAATAAACCATTTTATTTGCCTTGACTATAAAAAAAATACCAGGGGGAATTTGTTAAGAATTATAAGAAGCCTATATATCAATTTAGGGATATTTCAAATACTTATTGTTTTGAGACTTCAGTTCATGAATACAATGTTGTTTCACATGTACTAAAGTCCTGTTTGATTTCTTTTATTAGAATTTTATAATTTTCATCATTCAAATACTGCTAACTATATACCAAGTATAAATTTACCCCCTTCTAGAATATCGTAAGTGATATAGTGTTTTAAACTATAATTCAAAAATCTTTATTGCTTGCATATAGAAAAGTAATTTAATTCATGTATACTTTTTAATGGTAACCTGAAAAACACAATAGTTAGAAGAGGTTTTGTGGTTTGTTTATTTTTGGTCCCTTGGAATTTTCTAAGTAAGCAATAATGCTATGTGTAAATAAGAACAATTTTATTCCTGTCGTTCCAGTCTGGATGTCTTTTCTTTTCTTTTCTTTATTTCAGAGGTTAAGGTTTCTAGTTCTATGTTAAGAGGGGTGAAAGCAAATATCTTTCTTTGTTACCGACTTCAAGTTAGAAGAAATGAAGTACTACTGTTATGTTTGTTGTATATGCATCCACTTTGAATAAGTTCTTTATCATTCTAAGAAAATTCTTCTCTAACATACTTTTAGGTGACTTTTGATCATGAGGAGTGTTATATCTTATCAACATCATTATCCGTATAAATGGATTTTATTTTTTCATATTGTGAATTGAAACTAGCCTTGAATATTTGTAGTAATACTTATGTCATTTTATTTCATGGTATATAATTATATTCATAAATTGCTAGAATTAATTCGCTTATATTTGAGGACTTTTGCATCTAATTCCATGATAGATACTGGTCTGTTTCTTTTTTTACTGTCTTTATCTAGTTTTATGATGTACACACACACATCATTCTTCCTTTTTGTACAATGCATACTTTCTCCTCTCAGGTGTAGTGTTAAGGTAATACCAGTCTCACAAAATGGGTTCTCTACTTTTATTTATTTTAAAGATTTATTTATTTATTCATACAAGAACTGGGGTATAGGCCAGAGGTGTGGGGGTGAGAGGATTCACCAGAGACAGAAGGCAGATCTACTAAAATACACTGCTGAGGGGAGCAGGTCCACTGTGTCATATGGGTCAGCTCCTTGGCCAGGAATCGAACTTGTGCTGCAGTATCTGCAAATACCTTCATAGTGCTGACTTAAGCCCTTGTGCCAATAGGGAGACCCCTACTTTTCTATTGTCTACAGGATAATTGTGTAAAATTGGTAGTGTCTACTCTTAAAAATGTTTTGTAGATTTTAGAGTGAAACATCCTGTACCTACAGATTTTTTTTTTATGGTTAGCATGTTAATTTAATAAGTGGTTACAGGATTCCTAAGATTGTCTTTAATCTTGATTGAGATTTGGTACTTCGTGGTTTTTGAGAAATTCATCTGTCTTTTTCTAAATTTTGAATATATAAGTGTAAAATTGTTTCTAGTATTCTTTTTATCTTTTTAATGACTTCAGTTTTGTGGAAATTTTCTCATTTTCATCAGTGATGCTGATGATTTGTGTCTTGTCTTTTTCATCAGTTTTATTAGGTGCTTATCAAGTTTATGATATTTTTCAAAGAACTACAATATTTTTTTGTAATGTAATAGTTTTCTTTATTCAGTTTTATTAACTATTGCTTTTTTACTCTAAGAAAATTTCATTTATTTTTTTTAATTGTGGGTTTTTTCTAAGGTAACATTGTTAAACAACACAGAAATATGATTGAGAGTAATAGATTCACATCTCTTGAGTTTAAGTTACACTCCCACCCCCTTACCACCAAGACATCCATCGTCCACCACCACTTTTACTAATGCCCCTTATACTTGCTTCCCAACCTACCCACTCATTCAGGTAGATGGGAACCCATCTGGAGTTTGTGTCAGTTCATTCCTTTGTTTTGTTTCTCTATAGTCCATATATGAATGAAATTGTCTCATATTTTGTCTTACTTCTTCTGACTTATTTCAATTAGTTCATCTTTATTTTTTCCTGCCTTCCACTTGCTTTGGATTTTTTTTGTTTGTTTGTTTTTAGTTTTATAACTTCTTGTTTTAGAGACTTTAATTTTTTAATTAAAAATCTACTCAGTTCTATCTATCTTTGAAATTTCTGTTTGATTTATGGGTTATATAGAAATTTGTTATTTAACTTTCAATTGTTTGCACTTTTTACAGTTGTCTTTCTGTTATTGCTATCAAGTTTGATTCCATTATATTCAGAAAACATATTTTTCGTGATTTCAAATCTAAATATTTCAAGATTTGCTTCATGGACGTGACAGAGTCTATTTTGGTAAATGTTTTCTCAGTTCTTGAAAAAATATATTAATATATTTTGCTTTCATTTGGGTAGAGTGTTCTATAAATATGTTTGATATTGTTTATTGATTGAGTAGGTCAGTTATTTGATATACTTCCTAGTATTTCACCCAATAGTTGTAATATTATAGTTTTTGTTTCAACAATTTAATGTGATTTAAGAAATTCATAAAAAGTAGTATGATCTATTATATTTTAAGTTTCTTGAGAATTTCAATGTTTTCCCTTTTTTTCTGAAGTTCTAAACCTCTGCTATTCAGGTATTTGTATGTTTATGGAATTTCCTATAGTCATTCTTGGAGAATAATTTGCTAGCAAGAAAATTTTCTCAGTTTTTCTTTGCCTAAAAATGTTTTTATTTTCTCTTCATTTCTAAATGATAATTTAACTAGCAGAATTCACAGTTGAAAGTTCATTTCAGGGGATGGAGAAGGATCAAAATAGGGGAGAGAAGAGCACTAAGGACTATGGTGATGGTTCACAAATGAATTGGTGGTAGGAATTTTATGGAGAATACACCTAAAAGGAGAAAGCATACAAGAACACATTGCTACAAAAATAAACAATGATGTTATATATGTGTGTATATATACATACATGTATATACCTATACATACATGTATATGTGTGTATATACATGTATATACATGTATATATACATACACACGTATATGTATAATAAAAAGAGTTCATTTAGTTCCGTGCTTTAAAAATATTTGAAAAATAAACCCTCTGGACTCCAATATCTCAGATGAGACATCCACTGTCACTCAGGTTGGTGCTCCCCTATTTGGAACGCACATTTTCCTATGACTTCTTTCAAGGATTTTTGTTTGTTTCTAGTTGTTGGGTATTTAATTAACATGTCTAATAGTAAGGAGTTCTTTGGGTTTTTCTGCTAGTTTCATCACCTTCTTGAATATTTGAATTTTAGAAGTTCAAGTTTGGGAAGATTTTAGCCATTAAAGGCTTCTCTTTTCTTTCTGAGAGTTTGATTATATAAATGTTCCTTTTTTCTCTAATCTATTTTCTATCTGTAGTTAATATTGAATAAATATTGAATCGATTTCACTGATTCTATTGTTTTTTAATCTATTATTGAGCTAATTCAGCAGCTTTCTTTTTACTTTTGTGACTTTATTTAGAATTTTATAATTAAATTTTATTCTTTTTAATTCTATTTATTTGTTAAAATTTTCTAGTTTTTTCATTTGTTTCAAAAGAATTCAGAATTATTTGTTAGAGTATTTCTGTTCTGACTGCTTTATGGAATTTTCATCAGAAAATTCCAGCATCTGACTCATTTCTGTGTTGGTGTCTTTTCTCATTAGTATTTTGATTTTCCATTTCTTCACATGACAAATAATTAAATTATGTCCTGGACATAAACTTTTGTTTTCAAATTTTGAAATTCTGAATCTTACTTAATCTTCTTTTGTGAAGAGACCAGGCGAATGTGGTGTTCGTTTCCCTCGTAAGGTGGACTCTGGACATAATACTGCCTCACGGCAAATGAGAGCAGAAATGAGACTCCACCTAGTTCAGCTGATACCTTCTGGGTGAGTGGGGCTTCAACTCATTAACTCTTTATTTTCCTTGAATAGGGATTAAATCCCACCCGGTGCTGGGGTCTATTGACAAAGGAGAGGCAGGAAATGGGAAATAGAATGCCAACTGTCTCCATCTCCCACCAACTTGCCCATGTTTAACTCTGGGGGGTGGTTGGAGCTACCTGGTCACTATATTCCTCTAATACCAGGGAAAGGGGTGAGACAGACTGTGGACCACCCCTCCTCAAACCACTCATTGTGATTCGTGGATATGAAGTTGGTAGGCAGGTTCGTTTTAGCCAAATGACAGGACCATAAGAATTTTTACCCAAAATGTTTTCTGAACCTTAATTTTACAAAAGTCTCCTAAAAACAACTGTTATGCCAATTCTGTGTTTTAGAAACGTGTCTTATTGCAAAATCCAATATAATAACAATATTATATTCTCAAGGATGGCCAATATAAAATAAATTGTAGTGAAAAATAAGGCAAACACAATGTTATTTTGAATAACATTCAAACAAATTAATTACATCTATCTAAGATAAAACAAGTCATTAAAATCTGAAAAGTTTCATAGCAACATGAGAAATAAATTGAAAGAAAACAATGCAAAATGCTAAATTATTATCTTAGAAAAATAAAAATGTGTTTTTGACTGACAATGAGCAATTTTCTAGAATTCAATTTAATAAATTATGAAATTGAAGATAAGAGTTTTTAAGACACTGGCATACATAACAATGGAAATATCAGTAAGATCAAGGTAGGCTGTGCTATCTACCAACACATTCTCAGTGAATTAGAAAATGAAGAGGTTTTATTCCCTTCCTCTTACTCTATGCCTATGTTGAAGAGACTAGGACTTCTCTACATTAGGTAAATACAGGGATTCAGGCTGAAGAAAATTCCATCTTTGTACCTCCCAGAGCTTTCAGTAAAAACAAAAGATTCTAAGCCACACAAAGACTTTTGAAGCGTCAGTCAGGGAGTGTTGCTAAGCATGAACTTAGTTTGCTAATTTACAAACCATAAGTCAAATGTTTTTGAAGTAGATGTTTTGAAGGAAAAAACTTTGTCACTCATATTTTGTAAACATTTTCAATTTGCTATAGCTAAACCAGCTAAGAAACCTAAGCTCTGACTACAGATAATTTTTCTTTTCTGTATCATAGATCCTTAAGCAACCATCAGAAATTCTCTTAGAATTTTATAAAGCATTCCTAAAAAACAGTAACCAGACCAGATCTACCATCTGAGAGCTGATGTAGCCAGTCAGGATCTAATAAGTAGTGTTAACAATTTCAACTGAAATTCTCTCTGAGCTTTATAAGCTTGTAACATTCCTAAGACATACTATGGTATATAAATAACATCTCCATTCCCAGAAATTTAAATTTATTATGTAAAGGTGAAAATATGGTTGGTACAATCATATGCTTTGTACCTCGTTTAAACTTGCACCAATTTACTCTGATTATGATAATATGAAAGCTGAGTGTGTATGGTGGTATTTTGGATCAGTGGAAACTTTTATTCTGGGCAAGAAGATTTAACTGTTGAGAAAGTACATGTTCAAACATTGCCTAACTTGAAGAGTTCCAACTTGTTTAAACTCCTTTTATTATATGTTTGAAACTTGTGGAACCAAAGGTGAGGTGAATAATACTTTTGGCAATTACATGAACCATAGGTGGGTACAGTCCTGATCTCTGCTCAATGGAATCTGATACCAGAAACCTTATAAATGGCCCATTTTCTTGAGTCAGCATAATTTCATGTTGAAAAGAAAGCCATTTGACTACTTTTTTATTTTACTTATTTATTATTTACTTATTGAGTGCAAGATTTCTCAGAATGTGTTCTGACTTATCTATGGGGCTCATTGAGGAGGAAATTTTGGGGCAAATAGAGAACCTAAGGAGAAAAGAAAATGATTTTTCAGAGACTCAGGGAAGAATAGTGTGTCTCTGCAATACAAGGTTGTCATGGGTGTTGGTCAAGATAGCCCCAAAGGCAAAGGATATCTAGGATTGGAATATCTAGGATTAGAAGGAGAACCTCCCATACAAAAGGTTTTAACTATAACTAAAGACAAAAGGGACACAAATGACAGATAATTTGTAAAATGATTCATCCATCATGAACAGTAAGCAGCATGAAATGATTTGTTTTTATTGCAAACTCTGTTCTACAATGCATTACAGATTGTTTAGATATTATTTAATCTTCCTAAACAACCTGAAGTCAGCATTATCTCTTAAAGCAAGGCAGGAGACTGGTTTGGAGTCTTAAATAACTTAGTTCACACATGCAAAATAATAGATCTGGAATCTGACTGCAGACCTTTCTGACAACAAAAGCTATGTTTTTGTTTTATTGTTAAATATATAGTCTGTTGATGACATTTGGCCTACAGATAATAAAGGAAAAGTGTATAAAGTTATACCTGACTTTTTTATGTGAAATCAAGTGGTATGTACAATTTAATTTTCTCCCTGATTAATATATAGTTGAGTCCTACAATATTTAAGAAATAAAATAGTGCTTTGTCATTTAGTGTATTTTCTTAAATACATCATACCTTTTTCCAGGCATTCTATTCTATTCTTTTTCATATTTTCTATAAGAATGTTAATCTATAATTTTAATTACTCTAATTATTTTTAATTACTTATTTTATGTTTTATTGATAATATTTGGATAGACAAGATTCTCCATTATTCTTTATACCCATTCATTTGGATATCAAGCAGCTGTTCTTCAATATCTAGTTTTAAAATCATTTTAATTGATTTTAAAATGATATTCTAATCAGAATTTATGTACTTTATACAAAACTCAAGGAATATTCTAAAAACTTAGTAAATTTTATTTTATGTGCAAATACTATGATTTTTTCATATACTCATTTCTCTTTTTGTTCTAACAAAATAATATATGATTTTTTCCATATAATTCATTTCTGTTAAAATTATTCCTAATAATCTTTAAATTTTTGTTGGTTAATGTCAAAAACACAAACAATTTTCAATTTATCTCTGGATCTATAACAAAAACACCTAAAGAAAGTGTAAAATAATTAAAACCATAAAAGTGTAAAAATAATAAATTAAATGTTGATAAAATATTTTAACATATCAATTATACCTTAACAAACTCAATGAACAATTTCAGTCACAATATTTTTATCCCATGTGTCTCTGAAAATATTTAAAATCTTAAAAAAGTGTAAAAATATTTTCATATTTTATATTTAGCGTCGAATATATTATGCAAATTATGATATAACAACTCCAATAACAACTTATGTAGTTCTAAAAATATTTGTGACATATTATTAAATATTAGTTAATTACACAGTAATGAGATTTTAATGTGCAAAATATGTGGGGACACATGCAAATGATAGTTAAATAGAATTATGGACATAGAATAAAATTAAGAGAAAATATAATTGCAGATCTATATGTCCAATAAATATGAAAGTATTTTTCTAGTTATTGATTTTTCAATTAAATGCAAATTAAAGTTAAAATGGGAAATTATTTTATACCCTTATGAGTGGTAAAACATTTTTGAAAGTATAGATTTAAAGTATTCTATTTCAGATCACCCAGGAGGAATGGAGAGCAAGTCTTTCAGAAAATAATTTAATATATCACTGAAGCTTTCTTTAAAAGGCATATAATGTTTTCTTCTTGGCAATTTATTCCTTAGAATAAAAAGTCCTGCTGTATAAGAAGTATGTTATATATGTATATATATAGCAATTCATAAATATTTGCATATATGTGCATATACATAGTTTATTCATGTATAAATATATGTATATGTAATATATATAAAATAACTAGGTGTAGCAACAAAAATACTAGTTACATATGACAATACATCAGTAAGAAATTATTTAAATAAACTAAACATTCGTGCACTTGAATATTATCTGATAGTTAAAAGAATGCTCATAACTATATCAGTTTGTCATTGGCATGCTAATTTAGTCATGAAATCTATTTAAAATACATTATATATGATTAAAGGTAACAATTTGATGATATTTGATATATGCATACATATATGCACATATGTATATACGTAGATAACCCTGCAAAACCAATAACATTCAAAATAATTAACATATCCTTCACCCTTTAACATTCTTCATGTCCCTTTATAGTTCTTCCATGTGTCTTCCCAACCAGACAACTTTCATCCCCAGGCAACCACAGGTCTGCTTTCTCCTCCCCACAGATTGAAAATAAACAGACAGCTACAAAACTCAGACATTCTGCAGGGAAGAGAAAGGGATTGGGATCAAAGCAGGGGTGGGAAGAACACAAGGGACTGTGGTGACGGTCCACAGGTGAATTGATGGTAGAAATTCTATGGGAACATAACCCATAAAAGAAAGCAAACATTGTAAGAAAAAATAAATAAAAAGGAAAAAAAAGTGAATTAAGAGAATGACATTTAAAAATTTTTCTGAAGTTTAATGAGTAGAATATACAGCACTTTCTTCTTTCATTCACAATTATTTTGACATTCATATATGATGTTCACATCAGAACTACTATTTTTTTTACTTCCAAGTAGTATTCTATTGTATAGCTACAACTCAGTTTGCTCATTCACACACTATTGATGAGCACCTGTTTCCAATGTTTGATGATTACAAATAGAATTTCTAGAAACATTCATGGAACCATCACGGTAGGGGTGTGTGCTTTCATTTTCTTGAGTAAATACCTACAAGTGGAAGACTTACCCACATAGTAGGTATATATTTGACCTTATTTGAAATAACCAGACTATTTTCCAGTGAATATGCGCTAATTTGCATTCCCACTAACAGTGTATTACAGATTTAATTACTCACATTATCACCAATAGTTTTTGGAATTAGTTTTTTCATTTAAGTCATTGTAATAGGTATATAATTTTGATGTTCCTTAATATTTCCTTAAGGATTCATATTGTTGATTATCTTTCATTTACTTATTTATCAACTGAATCTCTTCTAAGTTTTGTGCTATTTTCAGCTCAATTTTTATGTTTTGTCTTATTATTGAGTTTTGAAAATTCTTGCTGTAGTCAATATTTTAAGTAAATAGAGGAAAATGAAAAAGCTATTTTTGTGATGTATTTATGTGATGAGAAATGTTATGGATAGATAGATATACTTTGCTATTCACATTGTTTACATTGGGGATTTGGAGATGATAGAGGAAATGAGGTAAGAGAGAGGGTCAGTGCTGGGGAAATGTAAAATATGATCAAGATTTAAATAATGAAACATTATTTGAAGCTATTTAGGTATGCTTGTAAAGCAGTATATGAATGAGTGATCACCAAATTGTCTATGGCAAGATGATGTAGAAGATTTTTATTTAAAAAGAGAGGTTTATTAGGAAAAGGAGAAAGAAAAGGGACATCTGCATAGACAATGTGGGCAGAGAGCGGCTTTCTTTATATTTTTATATGCTGTTTGTTATTTTTTAATTTATATAATTGCAAAATCAATTTTCTTTTTAACAAAACAATGTCAATGAAAGTAAAAATCTGGGTCACTAGCAGGATAATGGTGATTTGAGGGAGAACTACAATTTTTCTTTTTTGCACCTAATGTGCTGAAAGAAGGTATTGTTTTTTCAAAAAAGGAAGGTTTTTATTACAATTCTGTGGCTTGTGCCCAAATCTAAGGGGACAGAAAATTGTTAATAGCCAAGGAGTTTAAAAATTGGGTCAGTGGTCTAAAAAGGTTAAACATCACAACTTTCAAAAAAATGAGGCTTTGGTGTGTTTTGTTGGGACTTAGATTTTATTCACATCCATATTTTTTTATTCAAAATATTACTTAAGCAGCTCCTCGTTAGTATAGTGGTTAGTATCCCCGCCTGTCAAAATATTACTTATACGTTCTCCAAGCAAGAATTTCAAATTTTTCAAAGCTGTGTTTTCCAATTTGCTGCAATAATTTTCCAACATCAGCATAAATATTGTTCCTGCTGGGTCGCATTTGCAAAGATAACCTCTAGGAAAACAAAGGATCTGACCAACAATTTTTTTTTCTTTCTTTCCCCTTAAATTATGTGAGGTTGTATTTGAAGCACTTGCTTCATGGCAGCATGTAAGGGTGAAATCTTCTCTGGGGGGGTCTGCATTATGATGTCCAATAGGGGCTCTGCTTATTGACCTCTAGCTGTGGAGAGCTTGGCGGAACAAGAACACTTAACAGAAAAAATTTTAGGGATGCACTAAATAATCATTTAATTTTTCTGCTCATATATTCAGCCCTCCATTTTAAATTCAAGCTTTCAGAAAATTGGTGACTGTTTACTCTGAGATTCAAAAATCTGTTGCTTCTGTGAACTTTGAGGCCTCAACCTGACTTTTCCTCTCCAATCAGATCTTTTATTTCCATAATTAGTATAGGTACTTGCATTCAGATGATTCATTTACCAGCCTTTCTGGTGACTCATTTGTTGATTAAAAAGCTTAAGAGAACTTTTTCTTAGACTCTATGGTGATAGAGAGTATTAAGAAGCTAAGTAAATACCCAAATGCTGCCATGGTTGTTGGGCGTTTTCCTACATTTCACATGTAATAGAAAACTTTTGACATAAATACGACATCTAAAACTCCTTGAATGTCATAGTGAAAGGGACCTCAGAGGTCAATCTGCCAAGTCTAAGATGGAGGAGTCTACAAATATTTATTGACAGCCTCCTGTGTACCTATAATAAATGCATTTTTATAGTTATTTGGGATAACTCTGTTACCGTAACACTGTCCTTAATTTTCTTGGTTAATGATGCTGTGTATGCTGAGTAGGAAGAAAAATTAGAAACAAAATTTGTAAATATACTAAACGAGTACATTAAGTCATAGGTTAAAAGGAGGTAAGTGCTATAGTGAAATAGACAAAAAGAGGTGACTTGAAATACCAGAAAGGGAGTAGATAAGAAAAGAGCTGTGATTCTGTCAAATTAGGGAGAACGCTTTAGGAAGCAGGAACAACTGACACTAACCTTACAGTAGAGTGACCCACATGGCACAGCAGACCTCTCAGGCCTTGCCCACTTCTTCCCTCAGTAGTGTATTTCAGTAGATCCACCTGCTCGGCTCCCCACTCTGGTGGATCCTCTCATCCCCCGCACCTCATCCCCCGCACTCTGGCCTGTACCCCAATTCTCATATGCATAAAGAAATAAATATTTAAAAAATATATCCATAAATAAACCTACCTTAGATGTGTGTACTCAGGATCAGAGAGAAAGTCATTGTGGCTTGGACCACGTGAGGCCACAACAGGAGACAGGACAGAGAGGAGGAGGTGTGCGGTGGCTTAGAATGGAAACTAGTTTTAGTACTTCTGGCTTCTGCTCCATGAGACAAGAGGATTCTTTATAAGACTTTGAACAAAAGAATGGTGTGGTTGGAATTTTGTTTAGAGTGGCACTTTCTGTTTTTTGTGCTTCTTACTTTTGTGACTCTATAATAGAGGGAAATAACATAAATGGGAATAAGAGATGGAAATACAAGTACAATGGTAGCTAAGACATTTTAGAAGAGATGCTAAGAAAGGATAAAAATGAGGCACATTTTAAATGAAATACAAATTTATTTGCTGGTATTTCTGATGTGAGATTAGCAAGAAGAGGAAATGTGTGTTTTTGTTTTTTGGGTTTTTTTTTTTTTTGGCCTTAGCACCTATGTGGATGAAAGAGTGTAGGTTCTTCCAGAAAGAAAAGAGAAAGACAAAGAGTGTATCATTGGTTACTAAACACTCTCCCTAAAAAGTATATGTCACATTCACTAACATTTTATTGATCAAAGTAGCTTTGGCAACTATACTAGTTTTAAGGGGCTAAGAAAATAAACACCTTTGTTTTCCAGGAAAAGAGAGGGGCCAGACATCAAGAGAAGCAGTAAATCCTGCCCCAGACACTGTACATCAAGTGATGAATGTGTTGGGAGTCACTGAATTGTTCATCTAAAAATTGTTTAACTTTGATTTATAGGAAATTTAACTTAATAAAAAGAAATAAATGAAAAAGAAAATTTTTAAGGTTAAAGTCTGGCAGAAAACAGAAACGTAATACCATTCATTCTGTTCAAGTTTGCTGATTCCTGAAGAGGTATTTAAGAAAGCAATGCTTTTAATAGTTCTGAAGGAGTTATGATTTTAAAAGTCTTCAAAGAGGAGTGCAATAATAAATACTAGTTTTCTGTTGAACACTGAATGTTGGAAAAGTGTACATGAAATCAATGTTCATTTAAAGACAGAGCTGTTCTTAAACATTTTAGACAATCTCAAGTCTTGTAACTGAATTTAGTTGACCCAGAATGTTACAAATACCTGGAAAAAGCAACTATATTTTACAGAAGTGTTACACATTTCTAAATATAACATTAAAATATATTTTCAATAAAAATTTCAAAATATACCAAAATTACACGATCCAAAATGAGTCCAGAGAGTATGAGAGACAATCAAAAGAAACAATATGTAATGAGTATATACCAACAAAGACTATGAGTACTGGAGAAACGGATACAACTTAACAATAAATGTAGAAAAAAACCCAAAATTTAGAATTTTATATAGCAAAACTATTAAAATATTCATAGCGTAATTCACAGAAAAAAATCAAATAAAATGCTATAAAGATTGAATAGTTAAAATGTATTAGATTGATAAATTCTTATACTAGCTAGTAAAGTAAAAGATAGTATGCCAAAGCAATCATTGTTAAGAATTTTACAATATGATTAAAAAAATCCATAAAAATTTCAACAACTAAAATAAAAAGTCAAGAAATTTTATGAACTCTATAGTAGAGGTAAAAAAAGAAAGTCACATCCAGGCGTATCAAAATTCAGTTGCTGAAAACCAAAGGCAAAGGGAAAAAAATCCCAGTCAATGCAACAGTGAAGAAAAAATGGGAATTATAGCTGACTTCTCAGGAGGAAAAACAACTGAAGGGAAACAATGATGAAATGGTGCTGAAATAGCCTGCTGCCAATGTGAATTCTGTGCCCATCAAAATTACCTTCTAAGAACTGTGGACTAACATAAAAATGCAAATTAATGGCATCTTATATAAGCAGACTAAGGGAATTCTTCACCAGATGATCTGCACAAGAAAAAGCACTGGAAGAGTAGGAAACTACCTCCAAATGAAGGATTATCTTATAGAAAAGAAGAAAATAAAAAAAAAAAAAACAACTAAGTATGTGTGCAGCTCTATGGGCTTTAATATTATATATGATATATTTATGATTTATGATATGATTTGCTATATATATGGTGTTGACATACACAGTAAATAAAACACATGTGTGAGCAGGGCATAAGTGGAACTAATGGAATCCAAGGAACTTACATTACTATAGAACAGGGAGAAAATGGCTTCTTGGCCTTTGGGCTAAGATCAAGTGTGGGAAAGGGAGAAAGAAAAAACAAATATTAAACTACATTAACTAGTGATATACAACAGAGGAATGTTTCAGGCCTCAGAATTCCTTCTGAATGAATAACAAAATAATAAAAAGAATTCAAGCTAATAGAGGAGGAAATGAACTAATAAAAAATACTTAAATGCCTAATAAAACAAAAATAAAGGAAGAAAGGAGACAAAAGTAATAAAACAGGCAAGAAATTATAATAAGCATATGAATATGGTTGAGTGAAGAAGAAATAAACCAGTGGACCTCCCTGGTGACACAGAAGTTAAAGTCTCAGCACTATCAAGCTATCGCCAGACACTGCAGCACAAGTTCAATCCCCGGCCAGGGAGCTAGACCCACATGGCACAGCAGACCTGTTCCCTTCAGCAGTGTATTTCAGTTGATCTACCTGTTCTGTTCCCCACTCTGTTTCTGGTGAATCCTCTCACCTCACTACACCTCTGACATACGCCTCAGCTCTTGTATACATAAATAGGTAAATCTTTAAAAAAAATAAAACTGACTTGGTATCTTGATTATTTCAATCATTCATTTAGCTATGCTTCAATATTTCCTAATATGGGTTTGATAGCTTTTAATAGAAATATCACCACAATGTTTTTGAAATGATCATAGAGTTTGAAAAAAAAGTAAAAGAAAAATGAGATGTCTGAATGGGTAATACATGTGCATCACATTGCAGTTGCAATTTTGCTTTCAAAGATCTCTGCAGTGCAGATATTCTACACACCAACACCTCCCAAGAGTACACAAATCACATAACAACATCACTGTCATTTACTCTGTAGGAACCCCCCCCACCAGCATCTCTGAAAAATAAAAAAATACAGATTAGATGTTGACCACAAAATTTAAATAATCTGTATAGCAGTCAAGTTAAAGAGAGAAAAATGCTTATTATATAATACTTCCCCAAACTCTTCCATATTAACTAAACATAAAATCCACTTTTTAAGTGGTGGGAATTTTATGGAGATTATACCTGAGAGGAGAAATCAAACATTGCACAAAAATGAACAATGATGTTATATATATGTGTATATATATATATATATATATATACGCACACATACACATAAACACACATATACATATATACATAAGATAAAAAGCATTTTTCAAAACAAATGATGGGTAAACATGCACTTCGCAGATAACCTTTCAAAGTACCTAATTGTGCTAAAGATTCAGAGCTCTTTTTCCACTACATCAGCATTAACTATATTTATCTCAGGATTTCCCAAATGTATTAAATTGAAAATTTATTTTTAAGGTAGCATCTTAAAACTTTCACAAAACTAACAAGTAGCACATTTAGTTTAATGTTGGTGAAGTTACCTTACCAGGCAAAAAATATACTTTTCCTGGCCATAAGTTTTGGGTTATAGTGGTTAATGTACTTAACAGAAGGTTTAATAAAAGGACTGCAGAAATACTTTATTTGACATATTTTTAAATATGCTTATGATATAATTTTAAATCATAGCTCAGTAGAGATAGTTTTATAAGAACAAAGTAATATTAATCAGTACCATAGTTTGGTGGCATTTTCAACTCAATCTTTCAGGAAATGATATTTTTCCCTCACTTAGAATCTGAAACATTGGGTGTCTGAGTTCATCATTTAATGAAGACTTCTGAGCTTCCATTGATTCATTTGGTTTAATGACACTTCATTGATTCCAAAGAGAAAGAGTTAAAGAAAATATTTTTTTAGCCATTTTTAATTTTATTGACTGGTCTGCAGAAGATGCCAGTCATAGACTTCTGTACCAGAGAAGTTTCACATGTTGTTTGTACAGGATTTGGGAACATGATAATAGTGTTTTCTTTAAAGCACATGTAAATTGACAATAAAATGAAAGCAAGTTTGGCAGAACATGTTTCTATATTCATCAATACAAAAACATTTTCAAAAATATGTTAGCTACTTCAGAGGACTCAAAATACTTCCAGGACTCTCTTTTCCTTTATGTAATCCAGCACCAGTTGTCTGAGTCAGTCCTTCCATTTGGTTGAAGAGAATGTAGAGGAAACTGAGTTATATTTGAATACTATGAGTTCTAGATCTAGAAACAGTTATTATATGACAGAGAGACCTCCTTCACAACTTTCCCATGAGCACGCATGTGACTTAGGTTCAAACTCAGCATGATAGTCACAGACTGGCCTTTCAAGATTCTGTTACTCTACCGTGTCCACACATGGATGTTGAACTGTCTTGGAACATAAGCATATGTTGTTGGGAACATGGACACAGTCACTGAAATTGCTCCCTTCACTGGACACTTGCTGGCAAAGTAGTTGTTTTTATATGGGTTAGAAAGAGAAGATGCTGCCTGGGTGATTAGCTCAGTGTACTAGATAGCATAAACAAATAAAATGGAACATGGTTAGTAAAGGACATGGTCAGGGAGAGGGAGTGGTATTCACCTGACAAAATATCATCAAATGATGGTGGATATAATGGTAAGTTGGGAATGGACAATATTTGGATGGATGAAAATATAGAGTAGGGTACAGAGAAGTCTCCCAAATTTTATCCAGGTCTACACACTTCGTTAAGCTCAATGGCAGTTGTGTAAGCTCTTTGAGGGTTTCTTGAAGGAATGAGTCAAAACTATGGGTTTTTTTTTTCTTTTAAAAACTAGTTTAACTTTGGTATATTCTGCAAACATTCATTGATCACTATTGTATACCATGAAATGGAAATACAACAAAAGAATTAAAGTTGGCCTTCATTTCCAAAGATTTTTATGGCCTGATGGAACTGTGGTCAAGTAAGCTGGTAATTATAGTCTAAGATGATATATTTTATTCTCTTGACAGGAACATGTACACAAATTGGGCCTTATCCAGTTTTATTCAAGTATATAGTTGCTTTCAAGAGCAAACAAACTCTAACTCGGGAATGTAAGACTGGATGTATGAGTACAAGAAAGTCAAGGATAAAGTGCATGGATAGAGGGGAGTCAGGGAGAAAAATATTTTCGTAAAGACATTGCCCGGAGGCTAAATGAAGAACAAGTTCCAGTGGAGAAAGTTGAAATAATTCTGTCCAAGGAGTGCAACCTTCAGGGAGAAAGTGGCTAATGCAGATAAAAGCTTTCAAATCATGGAAAACTGTTGCAAACTGATCAACTCCATGCATGCTATGCTCTGTTGTTGTTATTATAGGTTGAGTGGAATCGCTCACAAATCTGTACATTGAATTTCTATCGCCTAGTACCTGAGAATGAGACTACTTACAAATAGTAAATGCAGGTGCTGTACTTAAAAATTATGTCATTAGTACGGGACCTATTCCAACATAACTGATGTCCTTAGGTAAAAAGAAAATGTGAACTTTGGCCTACATGCATGGGGAGAACACCATGTGCAGATGGAGGCAGAGAACAGGGTGATGCCTCCATAAGTTAAGGAACACCAAGGATTGCTAGAAAACCACAAAAATCTGGAGAGATCCCAGGAACACATTATCTCATACAGCCTCCCATACAGATTGAACCTACCCTGCAATATCTTAATCTCAGATTTTAGAACTTCAGAAAGGAGAGAGGATAAATTTCTATTCTGTAAGTTTCCTAGTTTTTGACATTTTGTTTTGAAAGCACTAGGAAATTAACATCATATTTAGAAACATGTCATTCTGATTCTTGCTTTTCTATTTTTCATTCTCTACTTTTTGTGTGCATCCAATGCCCATTCTTCCCTAAAGTGTTTGGGTAATTTTCTATCTCCAAGATTCAGCCTGAATAACTCTTCCCTGAGACCTTTACCCACCCACTCCAGATAGTCTAAGCCACCTTCTTCTATGTTCCTAGAGGCCCTGCACTCCTGGTTTCTGACACATAACACCCTCCTTTGCTATAATTGGTGTTTTCACCACTGAAGCCTACCTCCTGGGGGAGTAGGGTCTAAACTCTTCATTTGGGAGGATGATGAAGTGTCGACACCAAGAAATATGTTCTAAATAAATCATCTGGAAATTCATGAGATTTTCGTCTTTCCCCCTTCCCTAAGGCATGGAGATCATCTACTATAATGAGTCATGGGCCACACAGTTGTCTCTTGTATCTGAGGTTATTTGAGGACTGTGGATTCCAGAGAAAGATTTCCCATCATATTATTTCAGCTGGCCTCAGGCATCACTGATGAGGAAGTAAATGTGGATGCAGTTGTGTTGCTGCTGGATTGCTGTTCCATCTCAGGTTAATCATACTGTTTTCACCTCTCAACATTAATGAAACAAAAAGACAGACATTTAAGGAAGAGCATTTTCTAATGGAAGTCATATAATTGGATACAGTAATGATTTTTTTTTTGGAAAGGGTTTTCATGAGGGACATGTTGAAAAATTAGTAGTGAATTTGTATATAGATTCCAAATGGGGTCAGATTCTGTATCAATATGTAAAATTACTGGACAACTTAAAGAATATTAGTACCATATGCAGAAGTTGCGAAGGAATTCACTTCTCTTCTACATGAGTTCCTGTCTAGTCCTATTTGACTAGGCCAGACTCCTGTTCCCCTTTGGCCACAAAAGACTACCTGAACACTCCGAGGTTCCCCACACACACTGTGCTGCTACCTCTGCCTAAAACCTCCTTGGCTATTTGGAAAATGCCTGCTTACCCCAGTATCACTTCCTTTTCATGGAGTTCTTTCTTGCTCTTCCTTCCTGAGTGGAACCCTCACCCCCTATATCCCTATATCCCCTATAGCCAAAACTTAGGGACTGTTTACCCACTTACCATCTTGCTCTAGGAAGTTCTGAATAAGTATAGGATAGATATGGGGGTGGGGGAAACACTAGCTTGTTGCAGGTAATGCCAGATTGTCAAAACTGATAGCTTCCCTAACCCCCATGCTCCTAGACAGAATGCATACAACTACTCATGTAACTGCAGCGTTCCCCTGAGTAGGGGCTTATCGTGCCTGGGAAGCAAGAGTGGAAAGATCAATAGGTTCAACTTGAAAGCAGAACGATCAAAAGTTCTGGAAAGTTCTGACTTCACCAAGAGATATGCTATTTCCAATCTGTATGGAGGACAGAAGGACCAGCCTTCAACCTTAGCAATTGCAGAGAACAGAACGCTAGTGTTGTGGCAAGGATGGATAGGAGAGAAGAGGAAAACTCCCTAATAGTAACAGTTCTCTGTGATTTTTCTGCAACAGAACTCTTCATACCACCTTTATATAAATGACCACAATTTTTTTTTCTTTTCTTTTATTAAAATATTTTAAAATTTACATATACTTGCCATTAATTGTAATCCCCATGTATTCCCCATCACCATCTCACCAGTGC